>CALNXK010000053.1:82500-150000 GCA_942486035.1 Porites lobata | reverse complement strand
TAGCCTAAAAAAAGAGCACACGAACAAACCATATCAAAGATTTGATTCACCTTGTTGAGAATCCATTGTTTCATTTGGCTCTTTGCTACTTTCTCTTCTCGAATGTTTTAGTGAGTCTTGTATGGTCTTTCGAATGAGGTCTTTTATTTCTTCGTGCTTTCGTTTTTTACTAGGAACACGCTCCTTTTTCCTTTTTTCCTTTGGTTCTGGTTCATACGTATAGATGTCCACTCCCAAACAAACCCCATTTATGTTGAAAATTTGCACAGGAACAGGTCCAGGTTTTCCGCCTAAATGGAAAAAAAAGTTTTTTACAATGGATGGAAAAGTACAGGACGAGTATTATAAACAAACTATTGGTGCCTAAGGCTGTGTCTGAGTACAAAAACAGGATAGTAGGAAATTAAGGGCGATTAAGAAAACAAGGCAACTTCCTCAACATAACCTGGCAATACGACACTGGTGGCTTTAAATGTGTACCAGACTGCTTCAAATCATACAGGATACTTACGAGGAGTCGTTCCAAATAATTTATCCCGGTGTATGGCAGTCTTCCCTACGCCAACAGCATCACTCTCTCCAAAACGTGCCCACGCTGTTTCAGGAAGGGGCTTGTCACTTTTTAAAAAAAAGGCTTGGCCACCCTGGATGTAAAAATAAATAAGTAAACTAGATATTTGAGATGATGATGTAGAGGCACTTCAAAGCAGTTCCCTGTCCAACAAAACAACAAATGTCTCATTTCTTCTTCCAGGGGAGGTATTTCGAAAACGTTATACCATTACGCTGACAGAGTGATCACAGGCACTTGAGGTTCAGTTGACCTCACTAATCTCGTGAATTTGAAATTCTTAACTTCTCTTTGACATTGTCACTCCTTATTTCACAAGTGGTGAGGCATTACCGCCATAAAATAGCTTAACGATTAAAATTGCACATGGATCGACAAAATCCAGTCTACATTCAAAACTACCCAAATATGGACGCTTTCGTTTCAGAAAATTCGACTGCGAAAAGCAACAGCTTTTAATTTTTTTTCCCACTACTATATAATTAATCATTTCCAATCACTTGACGTAGCAGTGAATGGTCTAGCTAAATAATTTCTTAACACGCAATCAAATATGTGTTCTTGTTGTAAATTCCTTTAGACTCAATTTGAAGAAGACTTATTGAGACATTATTTCAACAACTCTTGTAAGAGCACATTTAAACATAAAATGCAAAAAGAAAGGTTGACACAACGTTTCAAACATTTTACAAATAGGTTTCTTGATAGCAGAAGAGTTAAGATCGCCAATGGTTTTCATACCGTCGTCTTTCTTTAAATAGCCAATTGCAGAAAAACGGTCTTCGTCAATAATTTAGTGAAAATGCCGTTTGGTGTTACCGACATAAGCTGCATCGCATAGATCACATTTAGCAATTAATGAATGAGGCTGAGTAGGATATGAAGAATTAAGCAGATCGAGGAGGGTGACACCCTCCGAGGCTCAATTCTTCATATCCTACGAAAGCCGAATTTATTAATTGCTTTATTATTCATTCAAAATAATTCCTAGTTTAAAAACATAGCTAAAACATGCTTACCTGCATCGATGTTAAGTTCATCTTTGATAGTGTACGTTTAGGTTTGTCCAGCTCCTCAATTATTCTCCAGATAGCAGATGTCGCCCTCAGAGTTATCTTCTTGCTGTTTTTGCCATGTTTTCAGCTATTATTTCGCCTAGTTCCAGCTGTAGTACTTACTCTTGAAACGAGTGAAATGTCCGCCATTTATTTTTTAGGGAAATATTTTGAATGAATAATAATAATAATTATAACCACACATTGTTGGTTAATCAAAGGGGGTTTGGGCTCACGCGTCTAAGGTCTTCACCAATTTTTCACCTCGTAAACCCTGATTAAAGAGCGCTGTGCCCCCACCTTTAATGTCAGACCACAACCGGACCCACATGGCCAAAGCACCGAGCTACTTCGTTCAAACTGTTTCATTTTCAAGAACGACTCCTCCCCTTAACTCGAGGTCTAGATTCCTCTTTCCGCGCTGAATATAACGCAAGTTACTCTTGATACTATTTTGCTTGGTAGAAGCCTAGAAGAGACCTTTTTCCAATAAAGATGAGGGAGTTTGCTCTATTTCCACCTTTACGTTTTTCATACTGGAATGATCACATGTATGAACAGCTTATGAAACACTGTAATTTCTAAAAAATGATTTTCCACATGTGAAGAGTGATATTTTATTTGATAGGTAGTGAAAACATTTTCTACCTCTACAGGTCCACAACTGGGGTCAACTTTGAGTTTAGCCTTGAAGTGCACCTCCTGTTCCTGAGACGAATTTCCTGTTTATCAATTCAACATGACATCCAGTGAGTTCTCCATTTAAAAATCTAACAGACTAAAGCGACTAGACTGGCTCGTTTTTGTGTGTGTGTGTGGGTCATGTGATTTGGCGATCATGGCTTGAACAAATTTGCTCTATTGTACAAAGAACAGACTATAGTGTAATAAGTACGTTCCATAATAGAAAGTGGGAGCTACAACTAGGCCTGGCACAAGGTAACAGATTTTAAACATCAAATGGATAATTGATAACGAAGGCACATTCCACGCGTGAAGTCAACATGGCTGGATATTGGCAAAATTCTTTTTCGTCAAAATGCCAAAAACAAAAACACTGAGGCCGAACGTGCTTGATAAATAAAGGAATTACCATGAGACCAAAATACCAGAATAAAGCAGGAATCCCGAATAGATAAGATAGTTTATTTCTCCGCATATCTTAACGCATCGCCATAGTGCATGGTTAACCAGGAATGGCCTAATGAGTATCATATTTACCTAAAATTAACCAGTCGAACCTCCTACTACTCAGACTATGAGATGAATTTTTAGAGACAACATAAAACTACACATATCGTAAGTTCGGAATCGCCCTCTCAAAAAAAATTTTACAAAGGATTCAGGTGAAACGTAGAATCTCGGAAATCGGGCCAGCCCAGACAACTGGGCTCATGTAAAGGGGCCCTAAATCTTCGCATTTTGGCTGGTCGCTTACGGGAGGTTTACAGTGCGACTACTATAAACGGGCCACCGAGACAAGATTGACAAATCAGATTACAGGAAAATAACAATACATTCCGAGAAAGTTAGTTGTCAATCTTAATCGAAATAAACAACATGGATCGAAATCAACCAATTACAACGTACACGTTTGACCTTTTGAACCTGCTGAAGAAAGCCCGTTTTTCCCGAGAGGTCCGTTAGCGTGAATGACGGAGGTAAAAAACGTAAACGTTATTACGAAATTGCTGTATTGTAAACGTAATATACGAAATTGCTGTTAGATGACAAAATAACACCTTGTGTCAAACAAATTTGTCTCCTGGGTGTTACATGTAAAGTTTCGAATACAAAAACAGGGTCTGGTGAAATACTTTGATTTTTTGATAAACGTTGCTGCCAAATTGAATATTTTAATCTGTGCTTCGAGAAAATTGTTTTTTTTTTTTTACCGCCTGCTGATTGGCCCACAGCCAACTTCCTTGGAATGTATTGTTATTTTCCTGTAATCCGATTGGTCAACTTTGTGGCCCCGGTTACAGTAGTCGGACTGTAACTGTAGTGAAGTTAAGCGGGCTTAGTATAATTCCTCTTAGCCGCCACCTCTTGAACAATTTGACCCTGAAAAGAACTCCCTATATCAAAAGAGAACAAGGCGCACAGCATATTTAAGGTAGCTTATGCCATATGTAATTTCCTAGGCTTAGCCACAGTCAGTTGTGTTGTGTATCACTTGTATAATGTCCGCTTCGATCGCGAACAAATGATTCTGTAAATGTGACATTTGCGGTTTTTTTAGAAAAGTAAATAAAACCCTAAGAAACGTGAACACTTTAAAAAACTTTGCTGTTGTGGGCTTTTTTGTTGAGTCAACCGGACTCATGTAAAGAGGCCCTAAATCTTCGCATTTTGGTGCTATAAACGGGGCCACCGAGACAACGTTGACCAATCGGATTACAACAACAATAACTTTATTTATCCACGGTTAAAAAATCATCAGGCTAAGTGAACTACTACAAAATTAACTGTAAAAAAATTGTGCCTGCTTTACATGATTGCCATGATTATCGACATATTTTTTTAAAGAGATCACTGCAGCCGTGTTTAAAAACGGCAAGAGTTTGCGCTTGCCGCAGCTCAATAGGTAGACTATTCCACAGCACCGAACCTCTGTAGCTGAAATGGTTTTTAACACAATTAGTACGGGGCAGTGGAAGAGGTAGCTTGCCCTCGGAATACCTGAGAGAGTAACTAGAGACTTCATTTCGATAAGAAAACAACGACTTCAAATATTGCGGGGCAAGGCCATTTAGAGACTTATAAACCATAGACGCAGTTTGAATTTTCCGTTGAGCCTCTAGCTTTTTCCAGGCTAAGGATGTGTAAAGATTGTCAACGCTGGCATCATAAGGAGAGAAGGCTAAGATACGGGCGGTGCGATTTTGAAGTTTTTGCAGTTTAGTTGCAGGGGATTTGTTACAATTCCCCCAAATAACGCTACAGTAATCAAAATATGGTTGCACTATGGTGCTATATATAACTGAGAGTACTTCAAATGTAACAAAAGGCCGACTTCTCTTTGAGATACCAATGCCAGAAGCAATCTGTTTAGCTATATTATCGATATATACATTCCACGACAAATTCTAATCCACATAAAGACCAAGAGATTTAGTAGATACAACTCGATGTATAGGGGGATTATCGATAAAGAGGGAAGGAGGTGAATTGAAAGTCTGCAACCTTTGCCTAGACCCGACTAACATAAATTCCGTTTTAGACTTATTAAGAGCGACTGTCTGTAAATATCGACCAGAATGGACTTTTTGTGGCGCAAGTTCAAAATTCGGATTTCGCTCAGTTTTGGCTCATCGATAATCCTTAATGAGTAATGAAACATGTTGTAGTTAGTTTTCCAAAATAACGTGTTCTTTAGTTAAAATTCGAGAAAACTCATTTTGCCCATTCGGAGCTCAAAATCCACTTCCGGTAAAGCGAAATTTTACACAAATGTCATTGACTCGAATGTCAAACCACAACGATTTGGCAGCCATTGAAAAACTCGAATAGTTTTTATGACGTTTTCTTTCTTATAAGACGATAAATTTGACAAAGCTATAATAATTATGTGGCCCAAAAGGTATTGTTAAAAATAGGCCCTTTTGACAATTTCTACCGTTCAAAATTATAGGGATAAAATAATGCAAATTTTTACGATGCGCTATAACTTAAAATATCGCAAATTGACTCTCTACGGCTTGACTAGGCCCCAATCTATCAGAAAATCAAAACAAATCTCTGGGCAAACGATTTTAAGTAGCCCGCAAGACCTCGAGTTCAACCCTAATTTTGCGACATTCTAGAGGTTAACTCAGCGGTGCTAACAACAGATACGCATGCCAGATCACATGCCAAATTCCAGCATACAATTTATATTACATCTTTCAATACACTTAATATCCTATTTGGAAGGGTCATTTTGTTTGGATACAATATCTAATGCAGAATAGCCCAAAAGTCGGCTTTTTTGAGCGACGTCGGTAAGACGTCGACGACCGAGCCCAACGAAAACAGACTTTAAACAAGTACAGTGGTGTGTTTTATTAATTTAAGCATCTGTCAAAAGGCATAAATACGTTAAATTTAAGACGGGGTCAACCAATATAAACTAAGTAGAACACATTCTTTTCTCTTGCGAGTTTTCTCTTTCAAGTAATTATGTTTTAGTATACATGTACGTTTCGATGTATTAGTATCGCGCTTCTTAAGTTACTTTGTAACGAACGTTTCAGAAAATATTTCACAAAACTCGTTTCCATCGACGATGAAACACCATCATCAAAAACAAATCGCCAAAAACTTTCCTCTACAGCAAAACGGAAAATAGAAAAAAAAGTTGCGTTTTACACATGCTAAAGCAGGAATGGTTGCAGCGTGAGTATCAGGCGTAAGTGGACAGTGAATAGTGGACAGTGGCGCGAAATGGGGAACGGAGGAAAACAAACGTTGAAGAGGGTAGGAGGGAGAGAGTAGGAGGATCTTCCGCCCTCTCTCCCTAATCTCTCCCCTTTGCCATTTTTTTCTAGCTCACTTTCTTTGCTTTTTCCCAACTATCTAAAGGCCTCATTTCCTACTTTTTATGGTATATATTCAATTTGAGCGTCGAGCACTTTCGGCGCTTTGTTATTGATCAGCAGAAACGGATTTGGTAGAACTAACTTTTCAACTGCTTTTAGACGGCGTAACTATCTTTTTCTCTTTCTTGTTTCTTTCTTTTTTTTTTTTTTTTTTGACAGTTTCTATCGTATTTTTTAGACTAATTTTTCGCTTCTCCCCCTAGTCTCTCTCACTCACTCTTTCTCCCCGCCTCTCTGCCCCAGACACGAGGGAACGACCATTTGTTTTGCTTCAGACCATTCGTTCCACTATTCCGCGTTCTTGGCTTACGCAAAAAGTACGGCCTGTTTTTTGGTCTGAAAGACTTTGCCCTGATTGACGTTTTAGTGTCATGGAAATTCTAGCTGTAATACTGAACTGCAGGTGACAGGTTAAAAGGCTGAATGTTCCTTTCAACAGCGTTTGGAAAGAGAAAATCGCCTTTTTCACAAAAAAAAAATAACAATAAAAATAGGGAAACAAAATAGAGTATAATACTAAACCTAAGAAGAATCTTGTAACGAACGAATGGGAACACCTAAAAAGGAAAGAGAGACTTAAGGACTTTTCTCATCCTCCGTAGCCTTAGTCCATGAAACTTAGACGCTCATGGTACCCTATAAAATGTCTTTCCTCATGCTATATATACTAAGGATAAGCCCCTTGGAAGGCACTTACTGAAAGTTTAGCTAATGGTTATGCCGTTGAGGCCTTCAAACCTTGACTCTATTTAAGACAAAAACCAGTCATTTCATACCCTGTTTTGTGAGACAAAAGACGATTTTTGTTGACCCTTTTAGCCCATTTTTATTTTTCATACAGAATCATTATTAATTAATTGGAATTGTAGAACCTGTTTAAGAATCAAGCCCCCACGCCAAAACCTTACCTTTGTCTTCGTCACAAAACCGAATTAGACTAAGAGCCTACGTATATATAAGTACCGTGTAGATCTCCGGAAGAATTATTTGTAGCCAGCCCTCAAAACCCTAAGAGACTTCGCCTGCCGCCGGTAAATATATAGGAAGGCTATTCCAAAGGACTGCTCCAGAAAAACTACTTTTCTTAACATTTGTCTGGGGTAGAGGATTAGCGAGTTTGCCGTTGGTGTCTCTTAAAAGGTAACTTTAGATATTGCAACGATCTGCCATTGCTACGATCTACTATGCACTTAACAAGGCCCTTAAAGGTACTTAAGATATATTACGTATAGTCTTCGATACACCCGCCTCTCAAGATCACCGCTCTTTGACGAAATGTCCCTAGCGGCAGATAGCGATGAGAGGAAGCTATAGCGCAGGCTTTTGAACACCAGGCTTTTCTACTTTGTACCCGGCCTTCCTTTCAGGAAGAGACGGGTATAGTTCCGGGCTGGGTTTTTCCTTCGTCGTCGAATCGCCCTCTGCTTTTTACAGCACATGCCTCGACTAGCGAAATATCAAGTGATCGATTTTCGGCAAATTCATTGGCTTAGAGGCAAAATCCCCTTGACATGTTGTCGAGAACAAAGGGCAGCTTTTTTGTCAGTCGGTAGAGTTAACGTGGTGGTTTTGTTGCCTCCGTGAGAGATCGACAATTATTTTGGTCGAAATGTTTAGTGAAATGTGTTGTCTAGAGGAAAGTGTATCCCGGAACTGTCGGAGAAACACAGTGGCTACATCCGTTTAATCGAGATCGGCGTTGCGATCGCTGGCCGTGAGAAGAAGTCATGCTAAAAAGGTGGGTAATTTTCACTTTTCATGTTAAGCGCGTCTCGAGAATTTATATAGCAGTTGAAGAATACTACTGGGCTTTGTTCTGGCGAGTAAGCGTGTACCGAGGTGTAAGGAAGAAGCAGTTTCGTAAAACGTATGAATCGTTTTTGTGCTAAATTGTACAACTTGACTGTTCGAACTGTATAAATACGTCCACACACGTCACTGTAAACACCTTACAAATGCTTTATAGTTTTCATGCTTTATGCTTTATAGTTTTTATCGAAAAACAGTAAGACACATTAGAAAATTTAAAAGCAGAGAAATTGCTTTGATTTAGTAATATAGCATGGTTTGCACCTAGTTGCAGGAAAGTGACAGTCAATTACCGTTTCGGTGCTTTAATTTTCATTATTATTCATTCAAAATATATTTTCCCAATTCTGATTGGCTAAAAGCACAAGCATAATTCACCATAACAGTTACTGATGACCAAATCTGGAAGAATTTTGTGTTTAACGAGGAAATGACGTCAAAAATGCAGCCCTCTACAGGTTAAGGCACCGTTAACCGAGAAGACCTGGGGACGAGGTTGAGTTGTTTTCGTTGTGACAAAAAAATGGCGCACATTTCACTCGTTTCAAGAGTAAGAACTACAGCCGGAACTAGGCGAAATAATAGCTTAAAAGATGGCAAAAACAGTAAGAAGACAACTCGGAGGGCGATATCTGCTATTTGGAGAATATTTGTGGAGCTGGACAAACCTAAACGTACAGTATCGGAGATGAACTTAACATCGATACAGGTAAGCATGTTTCAGCTGTGTTTTTAAACTAGGAATTATTTTGAATGAATAATAAAGCCATTAATGAATTCGGCTTTCGTATAGGATAAGAAGAATTAAAAAGATCTCGGAGGGATAACACCCTCCTCGATCTGCTTAATTCTTCATATCCTACTAAGCCTCATTCATTAATTGTTAAAAGCTCAAAACAAACAAATCTGACTGTTCGTCATAGAGCGGTTTTCACTTGACTATCGTAAAACCAAAACCAAAGTAAATATCCTAGCCAACCAAAGGGCGTATTAAAACCAAAACCAAACCAATTCCTCAATTACTTTCGACAGTCAAGTGAAAACCGCTCTAAAAGTTTGTGCTTGGTCCAAGTCTCGTGCTTCCCGGCTGTCTCGGTATAAAAACGGAAACTTACTATATCAAGGGACAGAAATATTCTTCGATTTTTTTTGCTATGTATGGATTAACTTGTGTCGAGCTCGCACGGAAGCGGCAGGTTTGTAAAGCACGTAGAGTTGTTTCATGCTAAAATTCGACATGATTTTGATTGATCAAACAACATCTTATTGTTAAATTAAATCAAAGATTACATGTAAGCTTATGGCTCTTTAAAAAATGGACGACTGACTACTATCGAATTTCGATCTTGCAAAGCTCATTGAAATTTCAAAATTATCTATGCTCGAAAATTTTTTTCTTTGCTGTGTTCAGCTACTATACATTACTACTTTACTACTATACTTGCAATTAAAAGGATCTATACTACTACACTTGCAATTACACGGATCGACAAATCGATTTTAATATTCTGCATTTAAATTGGTTTGGGGATTATCCTCAACGAGGTACACAGTATAGGTTTGGGTTTTCTGTGGTTACTTCTTTGTTTGTTGTAGAATCAATAACAAGGCAATGAAATATTGACATACCCTTTACTTGTTTACTTTTTTTTTTCAGAGAAGATGAACTTGATCCCAAATCAAGCGATAAGAGCAGTAACACTTTTCGAAGTTTTCTGATGATGAATTAACTAAAAGAAGATGCCGGTAGTTTGCCTTTGAATTACCAATATCAGAGTGACAATAAGATGAATAAAGATCAAACTCGTGGGAAAATCTAGGCTTTTTACTCCTCTGTAGCAATTCAGCATGTACAATAATCACTTCAGCAACCAAAACAAATTTAAATTCCTGGCATAGTTATTCCAACCATTATGTTCTCTTCCTCTTCATATAGGGTGTTATTTCAAAGTTTTTTCCCTCAAAGTATCAGTTTACTACCTAGGATTGTGACTGAACCATGCAGCAACTTCATGATTCATTCACGTTGTCATACAAGTATATTGTCTTCTCTGGCGTCCACGTAGCTTTTTTTTTCAGTTTTGAGAGCCCACAAGGGTAAAAACTTCGAAAACAACTATTGTACAAATACTTAGTCGAAAAAATTAAGTGCTTCAAGGAAATTAGTTTTTATAAACCAAATGACATTGTTTGGGATGGTTTAATATTCGTAAATATCCCGCAATGCAAAAATTCATTTAGTTAACAGTTTTTGTTTTTAAATTTTTTTCTGTTTAATATATACCATTTTTGAGGGAAATCGCCAGTCTGAAACTGAACATGAAAGTGTGTGACGCTATCCCGGGGACGCTATGTGTTGTATCTAAAGAAAATGCTATAATCAATGAGAATAATAGGTTTGCCAGAAGATTTACTTTCCAATGGCTTTTAATCTGCCTTTAAGTAAATCATCTATCGGTAACGCTGGCGTGACGGGCCGTGTAACGCTATTTTTAACCACTGGAATGTTGGTTGCGAGTTTTCGCAAAATTAGGGTTGAACTCGAGGTCTTGCAAGCTGCTTAAAATCGTTTTCCCAGAGATTTGGTTTCGTTTTCTGATAGATTGCGGTCTATTCAAGCCATAGAGAGCCAATTTGCGATATTTTAAGTAGCATTAGCGCATTGTAAAAATTTGCATTATTTTATCCCTATAATTTTGAATGGTAGAAATTGTCAATAGGGCCTATTTTTAAGAATACCTATTTGGCCACAAAATTATTACACCTTTCTCAAATTTATCGTCTTATAAGAAAGAAAAGGTCATATTCGTGTTCTTCAAAGGCTGCCAAATCGTTGTGGTTTGACGTACGAGTCAATGAAATTTGTGTAAAATTTCGCTTTACCGGAAGTGGATTTTGAGCTCCGAACGGGCAAAATGAGTTTTCTCAAATTTTAACAAAAGAACACGTTATTTGGGAAAACTAACGACAGCATGTTTCATTACTCATTAAGGGTTATCGATGAGCCAAAAATGAGCGAAATCAAATTTTGAACTTGTGCCGACCGTGGGTCGATATTTACGGAAAGCCGCTCTTAAGAGCTAGATTATTAGTATTAACCCACTAATTAACTTTGGCCAGGTCCTCAATAAGAGCACGTTCTAGATGTGCCACATTATTACCGGCAAAAGTCGAGTGTATCGTCTGTATATATCCTGTAATGAACATTTGTGTGACAGTTCGGCAGATCGTTTATGTAGTGTATAAAGAGAAAAGGACCGAGGATAGTTCCTTGTGGGATACCGCAAGTTAGATATTGATCGCCAGAGAGGGAACCGTTCACAATACATTTTTGTCTCCGAAGATTGAGATAAGGATTTAAACCAGTTGTAAGAAGAATTTCTAAGACCCTAGCTATATAATTTAGATAAAAGAATGGAATGGTCGACCATGTCGAAGGCCTTCTTTAAGTCAAGAAAAACGACTCCATTAACATTGCTTTTATCAATATAAAAAGTCCTGCTGTCAACAGCCTCTAACAGGGCAGTGACATCTGAGTGAAGCGATCGAAACCCTAACTGCTTTCTGGAAATTAAGTTATGTTCGGTTAAGTAGATATAGAACTGATCATAAACGATTCTCTCAAAGACTTTCGCTACAACAGGAATTATAGAGATCGGACGGAAGTTATTTAAGTCGACGCTTTCTCCTTGCTTGAAGAGTTCATTACAAGAAAATAATACAGGGAAAGATAGTTGTCAATCATAATCGAAATAAACAACATGGATCGAAATCAACCAATTACAACGTACACATGCGACCTTTTGAACCTGCTGAAGAAAGCCTGTGTTTCCTGAGAGGTCCGTTAGAGTGAATGACGGAGGTAAAAAACGTAACGTTTTCGTAAATTTTTGACTTGAGGTCGTGATGTTATTGCAAGAGCGGCAATGGTAGCGAAGAAATTGCTGTTAGATGACAAAATAACACCTTGTGTCAAACAAATTTGTCTCCTGGGTGTTATATCTAACTTGGAACATATTGTTATTTTCCTGTAATCCGATTGGTCAACTTTGTGGCCCCGGTTACAGTAGTGGGACTGTAACTGTAGTGAAGTTAAGCGGGCTTAGTATAATTCCTCTTAGAAACCTAATACCCTCTGTTTACTCACCTTGGTGCACTAAGTTGTCAGTTGCAGGTTTCTTACTTGCTGTAGCAGCGAGGGCAGATAACTAAAAGGCAAGACCACAACAGTGTTTTAAATTCACATCCTTACCTATATCAGCGACAGGAGTCCACGGAAAAAAGATTACCATACAAAAAGATTTCTTAAAAACACCAAATAGCAACAATATCTGATATAATCTATTACCTAATATGCACCAACAAGATCATGTAAAAATCGAGGCTCAGCAAAGTACGTTTAGACTTTTTAATGCTAAACGCACTCGGCTTTGTTAATAATAGAATTGAAACTCTAACTGGAGGGTTTTTGAACGACTAGAGTAATTATTAAATATTGCGAACTTTGGAGAAAAACTAGCCTGTTCAACCTGTTCAGGGAGTGGACCGTGAGCGAAAAGTCAAGGGATCAAAAATTAAAAAAAAAAAAAAAGAAGGGAAAAGGGAAGACTTTGAACAGGCTACTAAGAAAACGAAGATAAGGTGGATAAAGTTCCGCAGAATATATTTATATACCTCGCAAGAATTCCTGTTGCCGTGAATCGAAAAAGCCGCCACCTCTTGAACAATTTGACCCTGAAACGAACTCCCTATATCAAAAGAGAACAAAGAGGGCAGCATATCAAGGTAGCTCATGCCATATGTACTTTCCACAAATTATATAATGTCCGCTTCGATCGTGAGCAAATGATTCCGTAAATGTGATATTTGCGGTTTTTTGAGGAAAGTAAAGTAAAACCCTAAGAAGCGTGAACACTTTGAGAGACTATTGTTGTCGGCTTTTTTATTGATTAAAACTCAGGAGGGCGGTTTCAGAAACTTCCCTTAAACCTACTCTACTAACAAAGAAGATCAGCAAGGCTGGCAGAGTGAAGACCCTACACCTGTCCTTAAATTCTTTGAAGCTCGTTTTGGGCTTGTTTCGACTCGGGTCGTCCGTACATTAACCCTTAAATCCAGCACCAACTTTGGAATCTGGTCGAAAATTTGCCCTTTCATATTATCTGGGCGATTTTCTGAAGTCAAATTACAGGCATCTCGATGTGGCAGTTTTCCATGAATCTCTGAGTACACAACTGTTCACTTTGCCTAAACTCGTCCCAGGGCTTTTCCTTTCGAATCTTAGAAGTCCTATTTTCAAAAGTGGTTGCCCTTTTGCCCGCCTTACGCGAAATGTCTGGTCAGTAACAAAATTTCCCTTGAGGCAGATCAAGAGGCCTAGCGGGGTACTCCAGATTTCAGGTGACGGGGATTAGGTTTTTTGGGGACCTGAAATTTTCGGGATTTTTTTGGGGTAGGAAAATTTGGCAAGTATTTTTTGGGGTGGATTGATTTAAGTAGGGACTTTTTTGGGGGTATTCAAAACAATCTCAAGACTCGTGGTGGTGCCCGCGTATGATAACTTCAGATGGTACGATGAGGAAACAAACACAAACATTCAATTTATATCATTCAATGCCTCCTAAAACATTTTAACGCTCGGAAATTCGGGGTGTTTCTTGGTTAGCACTTGCGACAAAAAGCACTATCACGGCTTTACGAAGACATCCTAAAAATTACAGAATTTGCAAAAATATTACCTTTTTTAAATTACGCTTTTCCCTTTCGTTCCATCTCAATTTTTTCTTATTTTTCCCTTTACCACATTTCTTTTCCCTCTCCACCACCACCACCACATTTCTATTTTTCCCCCACTGAACAACGGAAATGTGGAGAATGGAAATGTGGAGGTTGTGGTGGAGGGAAAACACAAGAAATGTGAGAGTAGTGGTGACGGTGGAGAGGAAATAAACAAAATTGAGGAGCGGCGAAATCACTGAATTGCGGCAGAAAAAGGAAGGGGGCTGGCGCGTGTAAAAAGTTTTGTTTAGTGCTACAAAGAGCTACAGTCTCAGACAAAAATACTTGGAACACTTCCACTGAACGTTTTTTTTCTCCTTTTCGCCCGTCTCCTCTCTCTCCCAATGTTGTTCATCGCAGTTGACACACCAAATCTTGTACACCAACATACGGAGTGTGGGGAGACAATAATAGCGCAACAACTTGATTTATACTACTCGTCTGTAGTTTGTCTTAATCTTATGTATAGGCACCATTTGCGCGCCAAGAATCAGTAAACCGGAACTGGAACAATTTGTTGGACAATATAAACAGCAGGAAACAGGCGAGTTACTGCTTATTCCTTCGACAATATCAATCAACCAATGAATGCTTTTCTTAGTTTTTAGCCAAACAATAAAAAAAAGCAAGACATTCATCGCTCTTAAAATAACTAGAAAACCTGTCCAACAGGTTAAACAACCTAAAAATAGCACATGACCGTACTTAACGAGATTCCCCCGCATTCTATTTATAGACTAAAGACAAAAGTGAATGACGTTATCGGCGTTCCTGCCGTCTTTAATGAGATTCCTGTTCAAAAAGGAATAACCGGTCTTACTATACTACTTGTGCTCCATGCGACAGTGTGTTTGACGTTATTTTCTTCAACACAATGTATAATTAGACAGTTATTAGTTTTAGTTTTTATGATATCCGGAACAATCAAGGTCAAGGTAAGTAGTAACACTTACTAAGACCTTGATTGTGCATCACAATAGTCGTGTCAATATAAGAATATAAAGGCCCTTTATTTGCTTTACTCATAACAGCCATTTAAACAATTACAAAAAAAAAAACGATTTAAAACCAAAACGCGGCCAACCCTGGCTATATCCTCAGCTCCCCTTGACAACCTCGTCTCTTTTCTTCCCTCAAACATAATAGTGGCACGTTGGGAAAGTCCATCTGTAGAAGAACTCGAGTCCATCAGCAAGCATTCGGACCCATCTCAAGGTAAATAGTTGGTCTCCGATAGTCAAACCGCGGTGATGATTTCTAAAGCGGTTCAAAGTCAGTTTTCAGCTATTTTGCCCAGTGTGATTCGCGAACTTACACTTGCAAAGGCAAGCCACGAGCAGCCAAGATCTGCGCAAACTTCCCGGTTAGTCGCTGGGTCAAAAAAAAAGGGCTTGAGTAAAACTTTGACTCCCCAGTCAGCCGCCGGGTCAACACAAGGCTCAAATTATGATTGTTTAGAGGTTACTGAAGCGCCTTCAAAGAAAGCTAAGTCGTCAACAGCTGAAAACGATGACTGTAAAGACGACCTCACCATTCCTGCTGGTTGCTGGGAACTTTCTGGCCTTTTGAACGTTTTGTTCCCGTGAGACCAAAGGCAAATTACCAAAGATTTTTCCCATGCAGCAGGCGAGAATTTACCGTGTCTGGTTGCCCTCTAAAATCTTTCCGAAATACGGTAATGCTGTAGAAAGGGAGAAAACAATAGCGAATAGATTACGGAGGGCAACCAAGCGCGGTAAATTCTCGCGTGCTGCACAGGTATGTGGTGTAATGCTAAACTCGAGACAATGCGAAATCCCAGAGCAAAAACTTAGCTAGATCTATGACATCTCTTCAATATATGCTCAATTTTGCGCCTACGTTAGACAACTTAAGTTTTCAATCGAAACGAAATTCGGGGATTTTATAGTACACTGATCAACTGCAGCACTGAATGTTTTAAAAGAAAATCTATCGAGGAATAGACCTTTTTACCGATACGGCGGCCAATTGAATTAATTCGATTTAAGGAGTATTATAGGATGTCCAGGGGGCATGAGCACATTTTGTTTGTATTTTCGAGCGCTTTTCGGGACATTTTTTCTTAAAGTTTTCTCAGAATAAGATTGTAATGGGAAGAAAGATACTTGTGCCGTGTTTGGATGTAATAATGATCGTCTTTTTCTAGTTTAGTATTAGAAATATGGTCTTTCACTGTGTATTTCTCGAGAAAAAGGCGATCATTATTACATCCAAACACGGCACAAGGATTTTTTTTCTCATTACAATCTTATTCTAAGAAAACTTTACGAAAAAAGGTCCCGAAAAGCGCTCGAAAATACAAACGAAATGTGCTCATGCCCCCTGGGCATCCTATAATACTCCTTAAATCGAATCAATTCAATATGGCCACCGTATCGGTAAAAAGGTCTATTGTGGTTTAACCGCTGTTTTCGTGAAAGTAGCCTCAGAAATTACGAAAAGGGCTCAGCATTGCGTTTTACTGATTTTCATGTTTTTTTCGAAATCGCGCAAGTCTAATTGTGTTTAACCGGTTGTAGAGTGCATAAAGGTCATTTGCAAAACGAATGAGTGATAAAAACGTTTCGGACACATCCAAAAAGGAGCAAATTTGTCTACATTAAGTCCAGTCTTCAGCTCATGCATAATTCCCTTTTTGTAGAAATTCAAAGATATCTCGAAATTCCTGTTATAGATTTTCGTGAAACTTCGCACGACAGGAGGCAGCACACGTAGCATAAATCATTTCCAAAGAAAATGCCGATAACGGCAGAAATTCGATTTAGAGCTAAAACTATTTTGACCTCATTGTCACGTGATATTTACTCCCATCGCCAAAAAACTAATATCATAATAAAGTTTAGTTGTGTTTACAATACAGATGAATCTGTTTAAGTATAAGAGATTCAAAAATGGAAAGTGTACCTTCAAAAACACTAAGTCAAGCCACCTTAATGGCCCATGATTTACGCTTCCCTCGTTTTCACCCCGAAGGTGTTTCTTTTAACCTTCCAGCGTTGACTTAATGAGTTCCTGTTGGTAAATCTCTTAAAACCTCCTTTCATGCAAATTTTCCAGAGAATGAATTAATTTCTCTGTCCATGCGCATGTCTTAAAGAATATGAACTGCGTACCAAAGCCTGCAGGCCAACAACTGCCTCTGAACCAAACAAGTTGTTCCTCTCAGTTAATAACCCACACAAGCCACTTAGGTCAGCTACCCTTTCCTACTGGGTAAAGAACTGTCTTTTACAGGTAGAGGTCAATACGCAAGTGTTTAAAGCTCACTCTATCCGTGGAGTCTCTACTTTTGCAGCAGCTAGAGTAGGCATTTCTATCCCAGAAATAATTCAGTTAGCTGATTGGACAACCAAGGCCACCTTTAAGAGACTCTTCTATCGTTCGGTGTGGAATCTTAGTTTTGGCTGCTCTGTTTAAAACAGCACTGCAGTTGAGTTGTAAGACTTTAAACAGTACATGGGTGTATTGAGACGACTATTATGATGAACAATTTAGGATTATGCAAGAGCTGCTTGCAGTCTCTTGAAGAAGCATAATTGTGTGAATAATAGGAGGCGAGGTATAACAATGTAATTCCCGCCCTCCATCTTCCCATTTGTTTATACTAACAGTTACTGATCCCTTTCCCTTTCAGGTTGTTAGCCACCATTTCATTCACTCCGCAAAATGAAGAGGTTGTCATGGGGCGCCTGAGGATATGATCAGGGATGACCTCGTTTTGCTTTGAAACCGTTGTTTGTTTGTAATTCTTTAAATAATTGCCATGAGAGAAGCAAATAAAGGGCATTTACATTGTTATCATGAGACGAATATTATGATGTACAATTATGCTTGCACAGCAGGCTGCAAGCAGCCCTTGTATAATCCTGAATTCTTTCGGGTATCACATGTCATTATTGTTTAGATATTGTATGACTGTCCCAAAGGTATTTGTCCACGATTGTAGGTTTTGAATGACACGTCCGACAGTATTACAGGTTAGTCACTTTAGAAACTGCAACCCCCAAGCCTCTCTCCTTTTCTTTCCCTTTCCAGTCCTACCCAAGCGCATTTATATCCCTTCCTCAGCCTCCTCGTACCACAAAGGAGGCGCTGCACAGAAGAGAAAGAAAAAGCACTCTCGAGATGCTTTTTCAGTGGGCCACACGTTTTCCATTAAATTCGAAAGTTTGGGCTGGATTTTCGTCTGAGCCCGCGGATGATCTGAGTAGAAACAGACAGGCAACAGCCCCAGCCAAGTCGGTAACTTGAGAATCTATGACTTACAGCCCTTTAGATTAGGCAACTGCGAGGCATTTGCGCGCCTTGTCAGTCCCGGGAATCGGCATTTAAGCAGCTTTTGAGCGACCCGGGGGTTGGGCATTTGCCAACCCGGGGCTACTCCAGGGCCGTTCACACGCATATGACTCGAAACTTAAACATAACTTAACATGGAGGAATTAACAGGAAAAGACAAGCAGACTGGCTCGTTTTTTAGGGACTAGAAAACGTGTAGAGGTTTTAATTGGTACTTTTTCTCCATTTTATGCATTTCTTCACTTCTTATCAAGCCAAAGTTAACCAGCGATACACGTAAGTCTTGATCTTGTCTTGATCAGGGATTTGAATATAATTAAGTAACGATAACGTTCAAATCAGCTTATTTTACAGCAGTGGAAATCATGTAGTGGTGTCTTCGTTGACGTCATTAAGTTAAGATTAGTTGGTTAACAAAGTGTTAAAAGACGGACAGGCAGACGCCCAGAAACAAACAATCCTTCATTAAAATGCTGAAAGTGGAACTACTCTACTGGGCAATGAATGCGAATTGCTGCAGTCCGGTGGGTTTGATACCAGGGAGTGGGGCATTTGCCCTTCTATCTGCCACGGGGGTATTTCACTGCTTAGTGTTCCTGCCCCGGGAATTTGCCAGCCACGAAGAAAAAACTGCCAATGTTCGGGGGTTAGCGCAGGGGACATGGGCGCTGCTGGAATTGACTGATACATATCTTTGATATCAACGGAGACCTTGCAGTTTATAAAGATTTGTTCCGTTTTACGACTCATTGTTGGATAGTATTTAGATTATTTTTATAAACTTAAAATTTTGGCAAAAAATTCTCAAGGCTCTTCACTGTTTTTCCAGTGAAAACCGTGACGAAGATGGAAACTGACAAAAGTTTGATCGTCGCGCAATGCTTCAAATTCAATTATAGCCCCTACTATAAACTAGGGAGTAATCAGGGAAAAAGGCTTTATAAAGAAAATGCCCTAAAATACCTCTGTCAATGTGCATATTAAAAACCGCAAAGCAACATTTTTTTTTACCTGATGACGAGTAACCACGATCAGTTTCACCTCCTGAAGCATCTGGGATAGTTATCTGGTATAGTCACAAAATGATAGAACCAACAGTTTGGCTTAAAAGTTATAGTGCTTAAACATCAGGGCCGAGTTGTTCAAAGCTGGGTTAAGATAACCCAGGGTTAGAGCGAGATTTGAATTAAGATTTGAAAGCTTAAGCATTTCAGTTTTAAGTCTTTTTGTCTAAGAGTTGATGATTGGAAGCTGTTAAAATAACAGAGAAAATTATCCGAGAAAATGCTTTTGAACACAAGAAAAGGAAACCGGGGTTAAATTTAACAATGAGTTAAGCGCTAATCGGCCCTCGAACAACTGGGCCCAGGTCGTTAAATTTGTAACTAGTAGTGATAACAGCAAAACGAATAGCACCCTTATTCGCTATATTCATTTATTTGAGTTGGAAAAAAAATATTGAAATTAACAAAAGCAGAATAGAAACCTTTTTGTTTTAGGTCAGATCGTTTATAGTACATGGTGGAGAATTGAGTGGGTTACTTCATACATTTATAGCCCAGTTATAAAGGCCTACATTAATGAAAAAGATCGATAATCTCATTCTTATTGCTATGGTAACAAATAATGGACGGAAGTCAAACCTACCTTCAGTAGGAAACTTCCTTACGTACAAAATGTAAAAACAAAGACACACCAAATCCTTCTAAACACTAATAACGTGATTTTGGACAAGCTTTTCGTTACACGTAAGCTTTGCTCTACGTTTACAAGGCGCCATTTTGGGCACTTAACGAAAATTCTGGGTTTGGATTCCCTGGATTTACAGGTTAAGAAGTTTGGGCTCCCTATAATTATTTTTGTTACAGAGCTCGGTGCACTTCTTGTACTTTCACTTACAGGAAATTCAGGAGAGACGTCCGTGGCTGTGCTAAACAACTGATCTGAATTTGTCAAATCTTCCGGCAACACACCCCGTACATCCTACCAAAGAGGTAATTTTGTTAACTTCACACTGGTGACAAATTAGTTATTATAAAAGATTGAAGTAACATTTATTACTAAAACTAGATCAGACAAACTGATTATGCATGCGAGGTTCCAAAAACAACTATCCCAAAACGAACTTGTCGCTTACAAACCGATCACCAGTATACAAAGACTGCTAGCGGACGTTATAGACAAGGACAGACCGTCGACCGACACAGACCAAAAACTAAGACTACCAGGCCACTTACATTGGTGAGACTGGCAGAAACCTTAACACAGGACCGACATAAAAAAACGAGCGAAAAGAAATGGTCAGGCTAAAAATAAAATTGCTCATAGATTGACATTTAGTACAGTCAAACCACCGTATCCACTGGAACTCTGCTGAATGAATTACGTAGAGGTACTCTACTGACTACAACCAACGACTCACTTTTGGTTTGCTTACATTCGAAGAAGAAACGCATATGAACTCTTCAGTCAGCAGTTACCGGCACCACACAGACGACTTATTGACGATCTCAAACAAAACTTACCATGAAAAACCGATAATATGGCCCACAGTACAGCGACAACTGGGATATAACAATGAAAAAGGACGGACCAAAGCGAGCCACGAACGTTTAGATACTTCTTGGGCTAACGACAAATAACAACAACGCTTAACTAACAAGCGATCAATAACATTACGATTTAACATCACGACCAATCAATTCGATAATAAAAAATAATACCATCAACTGACACTATACAACTCAGTTACAACTCAGTTAACAACAGTCCTAACTACAACTTAAACCTATGTCATGTCAGGATAATTGAATATACCTTCAAATCGAAGGGGGACTCCTTATCCATGTCAAAAAAATCTAAGCCTTTTAAGTGGTAGAAGTTGAGTGGATCCATTGGATCATACTGGTAATCAGGATTGTTTCCGCCCGGTGCTGAAACTGGAGAAATAAAAGTAAATTAATAAAAGCAAGGAACTCGTCCCAAAAAGCTCAGAAGTGTTTACAGCTTACAAGTAAAGGAAATGCCACTAACTTTACTATTTTGCTACAAACTCGGGTTATTTGATTCTTTTGTGGGAGATCACGATACAAGAGTACATTGGCTATGAGTCTTTCTACACCACGAGTGTTTCTTAACCCTCTAACTGAAAATTGTTGCAAAAATAAAGACGAACCAGTTTAATAAAGAGCCAAATCTTGGGTGATGCATGTGCAAGTAAATTAATACAGCCCTTCACAACACTTTGCAAGTAAGTGGCATCGAACCGGCCGCTGAATTTGCTCATTCACCTTAGTTTTTGTTACAGGCCCACTTAAATAAACCACCACAAGGAAGTAAAACGTTTGAAAAATAAAATTTATCTCTTGCATTACACCACGCGAAATACAACAATTTATTACCACGTCGGCTGATAGCTGATCAGTTTCCCCACTCGTTCTCATCTCTTCATGATAAAAGCTAGGGAGAACCTCAGGCAGTCGGAATGGGGGATTTGAAACTTTTTTACAGACGATTTGTAGCACTAACAGCACAATTATAGAATTGTAGAGGTTGCACATATATTTTGTGCTGATAGAAAACCGAAGGAGATGCCAATGCGGCGACTTTACTAATATCTCGCACTGTAACACTAGGAATCGGATAATTATAGCGGAGCACCATAACTAAGATAAACTACCCATCCGAGAAATTTTGGTTATGACGTCAGCGTACGTCCGTCCGTACGGACTTTCCGGGTAGTGGAAAGTAGTCCGCATGGACTCTTGGGGAAGGGGAAAGTAGAGATTTTTTTGGCGGGAAATCGTATGGCGCAACGTCGCGCAATTATATCGAGCAACTGGTTTTGAAAAAAGAAATTTCAAAGCAACTTAGCAAAAAGATTTTTCGACAGAGCCTTTATAACTTTTTATTACAACTTACGAAAGCTATTATGTCAAAAAACAACAGCAGAGAGATTTTAGCGTGTAGACGACAGGTTTTAAGCAGAGAACAAGAGTCAACACGCGTAGAACAAGGGAAGACGATCGCCAAAGAGAGCGCGTTAGAAGTAGAAGAAGAAGACAAAATTTTAGCGAAGAAAGTCGGCAAGTAGAAAGAGTCAGAGCGAGAAGAAGGAGAGAAAATTATAGTGAAAAACGCCGGCAAGCAGAACGAGACAGAGCTAGAATGAACAGACAAAGGCAACGCGAAAGAGAAATACAAAGGCAAAGAGAACGGCAGCAAAATAATGACATGATGACAGAAAGCGTTGTGTTAATGTCACTATGGCCCCGCGTTATTAACATTTTGATTTCAAACTGATCTCGGACGCGAAAATTCAGCCAGTGATTTAAAAATACAAGCAGGGAAGACAGAGGCTTTTCACTTTTCTCACCATAGTCACGCGTTGATCACGCTCTACGACCGTCCAATTTTTATGCTCTGATTGGTCAAAATTTGACAGGTGAGTTCATGCAGAAAATTTATACAGCATCTTGAACCTTGTTTACTTTGACAGCTGAAGCCGACAGAGTATTTTGTCAACTTGTGATGTTTTTTATTGTCTTTTTCCACTGGGTGCTTAAAATGAAATACAGCTGCTATCAACAGTCTTCTTTGATTCATGGCTGGTTTGTTTATTGAATTTTTGGTTGGGAAATGCGCCGGTTGTCAAAGTTGGAAATCCGATTTCGGATGCATCGTTTTCGTTTTTCACCTTGCTGGATGCGGGGTTGAAAAGTCCCTCAAGCGATTCTGGCCTTACTTGATAGCTTTCAAGAGCTGCATCTCGAAAGGTAAGCCTGAGTAATTATTGTATACAGTGTATGTTTGTTTTTTTATATCTAATTTCATGAAGTCGAGCGCAGTTTATGAGGCTAATTTATGCACGTTTGTATTAAGATCTGAGACAATGATCTGATCTAGTATATATAACCTTACAGAGCTTTAAAAAGCCTTTAGTCGATATTTTCTTTCCGGATGTAGAATGAAAAAACGTTCCGAAGAGTATTTAGTTATAATTTTGGCTGTAGAAAGAAAGCTTTGAGCGATTTTCTTGCCTCGAGTTCATCTCTGAAAACAGTAAACACCAGGAAGCCGGCTAAAAGCTTTAGGCTTAAGCGTAAAGACTCAGGATTTTTAGAGACGCTTTAATACTTGTCTTCGTGAATGTAAATTGTTGTCTCTGTAAATGTTTCACCGAATTACATTTCTTTTATTGATTGTTAGTAGTCTCTTGCAATTTTAATCGCTTTGCTGTTTGTTTTCAGTCGTTCATAGACAACGCTTGCAGGAGTACTCAAAATGCCGCGCGTATCAAACGGTTTTTAAGATTACACATCGTTATAAAACCATTAAATAAAAAAAATAAACAATAAATTCTTTATTATGTTGAAGCGTAACTCTTTTAATGTTCACTGAAAATTTGGCGTTTGTCAAAAGTGACAACCGGCTGGCCGTCTAGGTTATTTTTGGAAATTTTTTGAACGGTTTTGCTAAAAGCCCACGCGTGCTTCGTACGGTTCTGAATATTGAATGAGTGCAATTTGTCTTGAAAAATTGTGAAATACTGCATTTTATCTGAGGTCTGTATGATAAAAACAGCGCCTCATATTACTGTTTCACCTAGATGTGATGCATAAAAAGTATGAAATGTTGGTTTACACGCTCCCAGAGTTGTTGCCAAGATTTTGTTAAGTAAACTTGTCGAACGCAAACAATTCGGCCTGATTTGTTTTTTCCATGATTTCGTTTTCCAGGCCTAATCTACTGTGATCAAGAGCTATTATGGCTCTTAAATGTGATCGACCATGATTGCTATTTTTTGGGTGTATATATACCGGCTATCAATTCGATGTAAGATTTTTTTTCACTCTAAAATCACTTAGCCTTAGCTTTCCCTGAAAAGTCACATATGTGCCCTTAAGTTAACTGATTTGTGGATTATTTGAAGTTTATTGTTTGATTTGAATCATAAATTTATTAATGGGAGCTTCGCTTTTAACCCTGGCTAAATCTATATATTATCACTTTTCAAAGGACGCAATTGTACACATACAGTGGTAGGGTCTCGGTCCTTACCTGCTTCGTGAATAGATTGGTAATCCTCCGACTCAGGCATAGTAATTTGTGTAGTGGTGCACTCTTTAGAAAACTGCATTTGACCTCCTTGGGTAACACTGGACTGCCCAACACAAGACACTGATGGAGCACCACCATCCGCCATGATATGTCGAGCTGCATCCCCTTTGGGAAATGTCGAGGTTGTAGTTGATGCAAATGATGCAGCAGGGTTACAATGCCACGCTTGAGTAGGTGAAGAAAGAGGTAAAACCAGATTACATCAGCAGCATATGTTTACAATCATGCAAAGAATCAGAACCACATTACAGGAACGAAAAACTTAATGCTATCACTTTTTCAACAACTTGATAGCAAGGGATCATTCTCACGCTGAAGGTTAGGCTTGTTTCCATGTTGGAGCAACATGATTGATCCGTTTGAACGGGAATAAAGTTCAAACTCATTCTACATTTCTACAGCAGGTTGCATAACATTTGGCGAAAAGCTGCTCAGAAAACTACTTCGACTCTACCCTTCTGAGAACGCAAATTTTCGCAGCTTTTAATTGAAACTTTCTTTAACACTGTCTTCACGTATCCGTTTTTGTTTTACACAGATTTTTTTTCGCTATTTTGACGACTTTACGTCGTGCGTATTGGAATTGTACATGGCTGTTCCACACGCATCAGTTCTTTTTTCCAGATTTTGATCCCATCCTAAAATTCTCATCCACCTCTAGTATGCAAAGTCTTTTGGGCGACAAATGTTAACTACTAAGCAATTTCATCTTTGTTTAACCCACAACATTTGAAAACACGCTTTATGGTTTTCAGACGAAGTGTTGATTTTAAGAGTCTACGCGGAGTAGCATTGTCATGAAGAGAAACAATAATAATAATAATAATAATAATAGTAATAATAATAATATGCCCTGCAGGTGTGGGCATTAGAATAAGCCTGACGTAAAAGGCAAATAAACCCTGAAACACCATGAAATGCCAACCACCTTAGTCGTGCGAACGACCAAGGACTGCATCCCTTGGTGGTCTGTAGCATACAATCGGATAACCTCCCTGATAAAGAGACCACAGGCTCTGCTCAGGGAAGTAACGGTCCTGTGGATGACCAGAAGAATCAGGGTACAAAAGGAGTGAATGCAAGAGTTTCGCGGACGAGGAAAGTGAACAAGCTTGCGCTGGAATGCTACTTGAGAAGTGAACAATCTAGAAGAGGGTACAGGAAGCGTATGTTAAATATCTGGAGACATTATATTGGTGTATTTGAGTGTAGTGAGCGAAGGCTTCCCGACCAGGTGAGGGCAAGTTAACTACTTGCTTTCTGACCTAGAACTGTAAGAACTGAGGAGGAAAATTGATCGATGTGGTGCATCGAATGAGTAAATGACAGCAGTTATTCCAGAGAATCATGCAGACATTACAGATTACTACAGCTCTTTACAATTTGAGTTTGAAGATGCTCAACAAAGTGAGAATGAAAACAGAATTGCCGAATCTAACAGGTCAAAAATGCATATGGAAGGACTAGATGATTAGTACATCAGTCTGGCACTTGAAATACTGGAAGAATTTGAACAGGGGAGTAATACAAAACCATACAACTTGCGTAGGCTACACGGACGAAAAGTGAAGCAGAAAGTTCAGGAGGTAAATGTAGATAAGGTTTCGAGTCATATTACAACAAATGATATTACTGAAACAAACATTCTGAAAAGCGCAGCTGCGTTTGTTGTTGGGAGATCGTTGGGCGTAAAGAAAGGAAGAACAAAGGGCGCGCGGAAAGAACCCTCATGGAAACAAAGGCAAAAGAAACAGATTGATGAACTCAGAAAAGACATTAGCAGGCTGAATTGTATCTTAAGGAGGGAACCTATTAAGCGGAGAGTTCAAGTAACACTAGAACATAAGTATAAGACCAAGGGAAAGAGCTTCCAAGTTATCTTAGAAGAGTTAAAGCAAAGAGTTACTAAAAAAGCTGCAAAGAGAAGGCGATATGAAAATAGGGTAAAAAGGCAGAACAGCCTGTTTGACAGTGCAGTGATCAAAGGCGTTTGTTTGAGGAGCTTGACGGAAAAGTTAGAGGAAAAGACCCCGCACCAGGCGCCAATGAAAGTGTAACGTTTTGGAGCAGTGTATGGGGTGAAACCAAAGAAGACAACAAGGATGCTGATTGGTTATCACAGCAGAGGGAGCAACTCGTGGAGGTGGATAATCAGGCATCTATTTCAATCACCCCGTAAAACATACGAGTTTAGTTAAACAAAACGTCCAGCTGAAAAGCACCTGGTCCTGATGGGGTTCAAGGGCACTGGCTTAAAAACTTTACACCCCTAACAGGGAGAATTTACAAACAGCTTGATGGTTGCCTACAACAAAACAATGCACCACAATGGATGAATATGGAGAGAACAACACTAATCATGAAAGACAGGGACAAAGGTCCAATAGTTTCTTACTATAGACTAATAATCTGTCTGCCACTGCTTTGGAAAGTGTTCGCAGGAGTAATTGCCGATGAAATATACAGTCACCTGGAAAGATTGAACTTTTAACCACCCGAAAGAAAGATGTAAACGAAAATCCAGGGGAACAAAAGATCAACTACTTATTGATAAGGCATTCATAAAAAATTGCTAACGGAGACAGACAAATTTAAGTATGGCATGGATTGCCTATAACAAAGCGTTCGACATGATACCACACTCATGGATATTGGAACGTCTACAACTGTTTGGAATCGCAACGAATATCAGAAAATGTTGGAGATTAGTATGAATCATTGGACAACGGAATTACACTCAGGAGACCAAAGATTAGAGGAGGTAAACATCGGAAGAGGGATATTTCAAGGTGACTGTTTGTCCTCGTTACTGTTTATTATTGGCCTGATTCCTCTGTCAATATTGTTAAAACAAGTCAGTCAAAGCTTGGAGAAGGCACTATCATCAATCACGTACTGTACATGGATGACATTAAACTTTATGGAAAAAAAAGAATCTGAACTTGACCAGCTTGTTCAGACTGTGAGAATACTCAGTCAAGAGTTTGGGATATCAAAATGTGCACTTTTACTAATGAAAAGACGGAAATTTTGTCAGAGGGACGGAATAGGTCTGCCCAATGCTCAAGAAATAAGAGCTCTAGAGGAAGGAGAAACCTACAAGTATCTGGGGGTATTGGAAGCAGATGAAATGAAGCGTGAAGCAATAAAGGGGAACATTCACACTGAATACTTTACAAGGGTGCGAAGTATCCTGAAATCCAAATTATCAGGAGGAAATGTCATGAGGGCTACTAACTCGAGAGTGGTCTCCATCATCCGTTATGGAGTAGGGATTATCAACTGGACTAAGGAGGAACTGAGAAAGATGGATAGGAAGACTAGGAAGTTGCTGACAATCCATAATGCGATGCATCCACAAGCAGATGTGGATAGGTTATATATGAAAAGGGCGGAAGGCGGGAGAGGTTTAATAAGTCTGGAGGAATGTGTTGAACTGGAATGTGAAAGTCTTGCAAAGTACATCCACAAAGCAATGAGATTTTGCTTGCAGCTGTTAAACGCGAGGGCGTGCTAAAAGAGACAGCTGAAGAAACCTTGAAGGAAAATATCGAAAGGAAACTACAGGGCAGGTGATTATCAGGTAAAACAAACTACATGGACAGTTTGAAAGAGCTACTAAACAAGATCGAAGCGCAGACACTTGGCTTCGAAGCGCAGACACTTGGCTTTGGCTAAGAAAAGGCGTTCTGAAGAAAGAAACAGAAGGCCTCATAACGGCTGCCCAGGATTAGGCGTTGAGAACCAACAGTATAATAAAGAGAATTGACGGAGAGTATATACCCCCATTATGCAGAATGCGCCGAGAACGGGAAGAAACCGTTAGGCACATTGTGATAGAGTGCAACAAATTGGCTCAGAAAGAATACAAAGGCTGGAGAGACGATCAGGTTGGTAAATGTGTTCACTGGAGACTTTGTCAAAAGTTTGGTTTGGATTGCTCCCGAAACTGGCATGATCACGAGCCAAAGCCAGAGTAGGAATCAGAAGAATGCAAGTTACTATGGGATTTTCCTATTCAAACTGACCACAAAATTGAACACAACAGACCAGACATCGTAGTTGTAGACAGGAAGAAATAGAAAGGAGCTGCACAATAATAGATATCGCTTGCCCATTTGACCATCGAGTAAGTCTTAAAGAACAGGAAAAATCGAAAAAAACCAAGACTTAAAAAGAAAGCTGAAGCGTCTGTGGAATTAAAAAGAAGTTTAGTTGTAATTGTACCGATCGTCATTGGTTCCCCTTCGAAACAGTCAGTAAGAGATTTCATCTGTATCTAAAGAAAGCAGGACTCGATGGAAGTATTTAGCCATTACAAAAAACTTGTTTACTGGGAAGAGCAAGAATTATAAGAAAGGTGATGGATACCTAAGGTGACGGGAGGTCATCTGGTACCAGAGAATGATCTGGTTGGACAACCACGAAAACCCGTGCGAACTGACAATAATAATTATCATAATAATAATAATAATAATAATAATAATAATAATAATAGTAATAATAGTAATATTCCGAGTGAAAGTACCCGGGTGATTATTTTAAGTCGTCTTCTAGTATAATTAGTTTCAGCCTCCGCACGCCAACGCTTTTGTGGTCGTCACAACGTCAACTGGTTGGATTACAAACTTCATTGCTACGATTAAGCAAAATAATACAAAGCAATTTAAGACGCAAAGCACGCCACTTTTAGAGAACCCAGGTACAAATTATTAACAGAGAGTTATTTAAAAAAACTTGCCTTCATTCCTATCGTTTTCAAAACAGGGAGGTGTTTCAGTTTCCTGTAAGAGAAAACAAAGAGAATAACCAGAATTGAAATTTTACAATTTCTTTCTTAATTAAGTTCTTATTCAAAAGTTTGAAACAGTGTGAAATCACATGAGCCTCACTACAAACGCCAATCGTTTAAAAAATGTCGGTGATCAGTCACTATGGAAATAACATTTGAGCATTCATGAGTAATTACGGCGAGCAACGCTTCGGTAAACTGAAGTTCCATCTCAGGATGATTACCTTATGTGAACTGTTTATTAGAAAAAGAGAGGGATCCATACGATGGTTCAACTTACTCTTTTTTAGCAACTACTGCGATCTGCGTAGGGAAGCTGTAGCTTCGAGTGCAAAGTACAAATATGTCAGTTCAGGGCTCAACACCATCCACTGTCAAGGGCCGAGTCCTCCCATCTATTTTTAGTCAGTTTCCCTAGCCACAAACATTCCTCTTCTCCCAGTGTGTCACAACAATCTTTCTGCTGTGCCTTGGCAAGAGGGGTCTTAAGCTTTTTTCCTCCTATTTCGTCACCATCCTCTGTAGTAGCCCTTGGATTATGATGCTGTAAAGTCAGAGTTAAGTGTAGCTCTGAGGAATACTTTTCAGCATCTTTGATGATTGAGTGACACCCCGTCTGCACCGCCTTCTCTTCAAACTTCCTCAAGGCGCTCATGGTCGTATCTGGGTTCTCAAATAACTTTACAGCCGCTTTGATCTTTGTGCTTTTATACTCCGCTTCAACTGATCTAATGACTCTCCAACCGTTCTTTCTTGAAATGTAGAGTTGTGCTACCGATACCAGGGGGTGGTTCCCACCATTCTCCGCGATAACGTTACGCACTTCTCTATCCAACTGCTATAAGTCGGCAAGTCTGGGTCCACATGAAATACGTTAGAACTGGTAAAGCATACTGGTTCGACGCAGCAACTATGTGGTAGTCTGACATCGGGCTAGACCAGATAATGGACAGCCTTTATTATTATTATCCTAATTAAACACAGCTTCTGGATAACTTGCTTCTTTCTTAAACATCAAGTCGCCGCCCGTGACCTTACGTGTCCAAGACTTTGCGAAGAATTCTGGCTGTACCCAGTAAGCACGCTCTCTGCAATTATTCCAAACGACATGTGACACCAATCTCTGCTAACCACTTTTCTATGTCTTTCGAGACAGTTCCTAATGCACCAATTATGAATGGTACCACAGTTATTCTGCGCAATTTCCAGATCCGTTTTAACTCCCGCGTTAAGTCTTGATAGTTCTCAATTTCCTCTTTTTCTTTGTCTTTCACTCGGATATCAAATGGACAAGCAACATCAATGATCAGGAAATTGCGTTCTGTCTTATCCACTACCACAACATCAGGCTTGTTGTGTTCAATCTTGTTGTCAGTCTGTATTTTGAAGTCTGACAGCAGCTTGTTGTTTAGTAGATTCATACACTGGTTGTGGCTCATGATTGTAATATTTTTCATCCCTGTCAAAATCCAGCTTTCCAGCATTGTTCCCAATGCGCCACCTTGTCGTGCCTCCAACCTCAAGATTGCTTTTGAGCAAGTTTCTTGCATTCCGATACAATATGGCGAACAGTCTTATCGCCTTCTCCACAAATTATACACTTTGCAGACACATTTTGCTTGTCGATTATCCTCTTGATACTATTAGTTCTTAATGCTTGGTCTTGTGCTGCAATAATCGTACCCTCCGTCTCCTTCTTTAGTCTGCCTTTTTTCAGCCACTCCCACGTCTTTTTATCTCTTACTCTAAAACTGCTCATGAACTTGTTTCTCTTGGAGGCGCTCTTTTCTTTCTTGCTGTAATGATGCGGCTTAACAAGTTTAAGCACAACATCTCAGATTATTTTCCTTGTACTTTTCTCCTTGTATTTTCCCTATCCGGGCATCCGTCACAGTGAAGCATGTTGAATCAGTGGAAGGAGACATAGAAGGTAGGTGGGAGGGGGGACGCTAAAACAACCGCTCTTAACCGCTTCGCGCCCACGCAATCGCCACAAAAACCACTCAACTTGCTACTCCTGGCTGTGACGAAGCAACAACGTTCCATGTGAGTTGTGAGTTTGACCGATGACCGGCGGAGACTGCTATTCTAAAACAACGGCTACACAAACGCTCAACGACGAACTCGAAGATCCTAGCTGTGTACAAAGCTACCACGTACCATGTGAGCCTGCACTTATGGAATTGACCACTGAATGCCCGCTAAACTTAGGCTCGTGGAACGCTTCACCGCTAAGCTCGAGGACCACTTCACCGCTAAGCTCGTGAACCGCTTGACCACTAAGCTTGTAGACCGCTTAACTGCTAAGCTCGTGAACCGCTTGACCCGCTAAGCTCGTAGACCGCTTGACCGCTACGTTCGTGAACAACTGGACCGGTGAGCGAGTGAATGCAAAACCACAGTCGCTCCGTCTCGCGAAAACACCGCCGCCAAAGCTGTTGTCCCCCTTTCGAACCATGAAGTTGCAGACGAAACACCCAAGTAAAAAAAAACATCGCAGAACGCAGAGACGAACGTCCCGCCAAGATTGTCGGCCCAAATTACGAGGAAACAACGATTGCACAAAAGCCAAGCGTAGCCCAAGACAACGAAGAAAGAAACGGCTTGACTGAACAGCAAAACAGCGAGAATGAAACGGTAAAAGAATGATCCAAAGGCTAAACGACGAGAGTGGCCGCCAGGAAAACGTTGTACTGAGCACATGGAGGTGATGCAAGCAAGGCTGACTGCGCTTGAGCCAAACGACTGACCGCTGACCACGCCCTCGTTCCTTGTTGTTAACTGTGTTAAATAAATTTAACTTCATTTAATCCTCTTCCACCCTCTGATCTTTTAACGTAAAGCCTGTCAACATCAGCCTGCGGATGCAAAGCACGATGTAGAGTCATCAATTTGCAAGTACACGACACATGAGCCTGGCATACCTATCGGTGGACGAAAATACACCCAGAAACCACGGAACGGAGCGGCTACACCAAAGTATTTCATCGACGCGAGTGCTAGAGGGATTTTATAAAAGGCACTAGTAATGATAGTAGTGTGTTTCCACTGAGCGATTTAGCAAAGAGTGGTAACAACATGGGACATAAGTGACGGCTGAGGCTTGCTGTATCTTCCTACGTCAGCAAAGGCGGTGGCAAGGCGATAACCAACATTACTTTTGTTACAGGAGTAACGCACAAATGTACTCTAAAGCGAAGTTGCACTTGCAGAGCTCAGTTCCATACCGTTGTTTTACCAGTTATGGGAGGTCAGGAACGTAACCAAGTTACAATATAAATAAAGTTTTCTAAAGTAGGGGTTAATTCTTCATCTGCAGTGAGGAGCGCGTCATGGTGTTATATGCTGTTGCTGCAAAGGAGGTTATTCTCTGTACAAGCCACGAGTCTTTGGTAAAGGCCTCTGGGCTTTACTGTGTTTGAGTTGCACGCCAAAATCATTACGGAAATGTGCACTGGTGGCTCCCAAAGCGAAATGCAAGCGTATGGCTGACCATAAGAAGCCCATGAATGTTGCGCTCTGGACGATAACTTTTCCGGAAATAACTGGGCAGTAACTGCCTATTCGGCAAAGCACTTATTTAAGCACGCTCATCTTATGTGAGTGATACGACTGCGTGATTCAGCCGCAAGGTAGCCCCGTCTATGCGGAAATGGGTGTGCTGAGCGTCGAATGAGAGGGTAAACACTAGGTTTTAACACCAATTTTCAAGGGAACTTACGATCTCCGTCTTGGTGAGACATCACTGTTTCGGTGCTGTTCTTATCCACTGGCCGCTTTCGCTGCCTTATGGGTTCCATTCTACGTTAGTTGACGAGATTGTAGCGAGGCAAATTTCTTCACTTAAGAGACCTGTGTGGAATTCGTTGTAGCCTCTGCTGCTCCCACCCCAGTCAACAGATTTTTAACCCTTTTCCAAATACCTTAGGAACGGCGCGATCGAATTCTTTAGCAGATGCATCAAACTTTCATTAACATTGATTACATGGAAACGAATGACATGAAAACTTGCTTTAAGTTGAAGATACAACCGATGACACTCCGTCAAGTTCCATTCCTTCCTCTTCATAAGAATATCCATAGAGAGAGAAAGCAGAGGAACCATTACTAACTATTAAGTGGTTTAACCTAAATTCCGAGTCAGGCCGTACTAAAAATGCAGTAACCTTAAGTTTCTATATAAAACAGCAGGTGTACACTGCAACTGGTAAGTGACGTTTAAACTGCATTAAATTGACAAAAACGATACTGATCATCATACAGTAGACAGTGATTCCGCACCTGTGAAAGATCTTTATGAATTCCTGGTAGGTTGAGCATCTGTTCCGGCTCTGTGATAAATACAGAATAGCAGACGTCATTTACATGTAACTGCAAAACCAGCTTTTAACGCACAGCAGTTTATATGCATGGGTCGGCTGGTGAGAGTAACAATCATAGTCAAAAGAAGCCTGAATTTCAGACTCGAAGTATATCGTCTGAAATTCAGGTTAAGTCAAAAGTGTTAGGAAGAGGACTACTTTTTTCTCTCTCTCTTTTTCCCGGGCCCGCTGGCCCAATGTCCTACAAAACTCGAGTATTTTTTCCCGTAATGTTTATTTCTCGCAACCTTGAATTCAGGGAGGGGAGAGGAAGATATTTAGCAAAAGAGAAAATCATCTTTTTGAATATTAAAATGAACTGCTGAAGGTTGTAAAACCTTTGCAAAATACTTTTGTTCGAGATTGTAGTTTTGTGACAAAGAATTACGTTTACTCAAAAAGCGCCGTCCCTGAAGAAAGGTGCAACACCTATAAAAACAGCACAAAATGTTAACATGCGCAGCCGCGCAGCCATCAAGTTAAATATGCACCAGCACCTCCTGGAAACAACGCAGTGCTTTTCTTTGCTTTTTAACAATGCTGTGCGGATACGATAACAAGAAAAACGTCTAAAAAGCTTACAATATACATGTTGCACACAAAACGATAAAAAGAAATGTCCGTTCCATTGAAGAAGAAGATTCAGAAGTTTCAGGCTCAGATGATTACTTCCTTGGCTCAACTGAAAGCGACGAAAAATAAACAAAGTGGTCTGTTGAGTTGACACTGGGACACACGCCTGTTAAATTTAAAACTGACACCGGCGCGGATGTTACCTTACTTTCTGAAGAGATTTACAAACTTACTGGCTTGGAAAAGCTGCGAAAAGCTAAGAAAAAGCTATTTGGCCCTCGTGACCGGCGTTGTAACGGGAAACCTAAGGATCGGAAATGGCACGCAAACGCGACAAGATATTTAATGTGGTTGCAAATCTTAAAGAACCCCTGTTAGGAAAACCAGCAATTAAAGCCCTAAAACTAATCCTGACTTGTCCTACAATGGCATCGAAGCAGAAGCTAAAGCAAATCACCCAAGATTGTTTAAGGGACTGGGAGAATTAAAGGGAGAATTCCAGATTAAATTGAAACACAACAACCCGATTCGACTCCTTTTGCTTTAACAACACCTCGAAGAGTAACACTACTACCTCTGATGAGTAAAGTGAAAGCAGAATTAGAGCGTATGGAAAACCTGGGAGTCATTTCTAAAGTAGACATCCCCAACGACTGGTGTTCAGGCATGGTTGTCGTCCCCAAACCTGATGGCAAAATCCGCATGTGTTTAGACCTAAAAAAAACTCAATGACTCACGGCGTGTTAAGAGAAACCTATCCAATACCCAAGATTGAAAATACGCTGGCTCAAATGAAAGAATCCAAGTACTTCCCCAAATTGGACTGCAATTCGGGATTTTGACGACAGAAATTAGACCCAGACTCTGGTTTGCTAACCACATTTATCACACCCTTCGGAAGATTTTGTTTCAACCGAATGCCCTTTGGTATCAAGTCTGCTCCTGAACATTATCAGAAAAAGATCACTCAGATCCTGGAAGGATTGGATGGGCATATTTCTATCATAGATGACATGCTTATCCATGGAAAAACACTAAAAGAACATGACGAAAGAGTGCGAGCAGTACTCAAAAAGCTTGATGAAGCAGGTACAACCCTTAGCCCGGAGAATTGCGAATGTTCCAAGAGAAAAGTCAAATTTGCAGGACACGTGATCAGCGAAGACGGCATAAAGACAGACCCTGAGAATGTAGAGTCCGTTCAAGGAACGGCCACACCCTAAAATGTTAGTAACCTACAGCGATTTCTCGGAATGGTCAATCAACTTGGGAGATTCATTCCCCACCTGACAGAGAAAACAAAACCACTCGGAGATCTCCTTAGTAAGAAAAACCACAATTTGTGACTTTAGAACTTGGGTCAGTTGGAGGAATAACGTTGATATGTTGTGCTCGACCTCCTTTTCCCTTTCCCCTCAATGTTAATTGGCCTCGAAATGGACAAGTCTACCAAAAAAACATTTCAAAACAACATTGGAAGAGAGAAAGACATGTATCAGAGCAGTGTGACCCAAGTTGAGTGTCATAGATTGCAGTTTCACTGGGGACAAGCACAACAAGAATATTTCAATAAACTCAAGGATGAGCTTAGCTCAACACCCGACCTCGCTCATTAAGATCCTCAAAACGTCACCATGTTATCAGCTAATGCATCATCATGAGGCCTTGGCGCTATACTTGTGCAAGAGCAAGACAACAAAGAGAAAAAGCCTGTTGCCTTCGAGTCAAGGTCCATGACCAGTACAGAACAAAGATACGCCCAAATCGAAAAGGAGGCGCTTGCAATAACCTCGGCATGTGAGAAGTTCAACGATTATATCCTGGGCAAAGATATCCTAACTGAAACCGATCAAAAACCACTTGTGCCTCTCTTTGGTTCAAAAACCCTGGATGAACTACCCCCAAGAATTCAAAGATTTCCAGTGAGACTGATGAAATATTCGTTCAAGATACTACATGCCGCTGGGAAAGATTCGGTGACTGCAGATGCCCTTTCAAGAGCACCCTTAAGTAAACAACTTTCAAAAGAAGATGAAACGTGTACGTTTCACACATCTTGGAGAACTTTCCAGCAACAGAGAGGAAACTGGATGAGTTAAGACTTCACCAACAGAATGATGAAGTATGCAGGAATCTGTTTGAATTCTGTACCGAAGGCTGGCCAGATAATCAAAACTGAACACCTCATTGAAACCATATTGGTCCGAGGGGGGTATTATTACTGTCCAAAGAGGTTTTTCTGAAAGATCAGACAATCATCATCCCTACATATATTCGATTAGACATCCTGGACAAAATTCATGCAGGACACCAAGGAAGCCGCAAATTTCGTGAAAGAGTTCGTGACTCTGTATGGTGGCCAGGTCTGAGAAAGCAAATCGAAGATATGGTTACCAAGTGCACAACGTGCCGCAAACAGAAAGAAACCATGCTGAACCAATGACGCCATTGACGCTTCCAAAACGACCATGGCAGAAGATAGGCGTCGATCTTTTTCACCATAGTGGTAGAGAGTATATAATCGCTGTTGATAATTAAGATTCTTCTAAAAGGCCTCCTTAAAAAGCACCTCATAAAGTGCAATCAGTCATCTGAAGTCGTGCTTCAGTCTTCATGGTATCCCAGACATCATTATATCTGATAATGGTCTACAGTTTTCAGCCGCTACATTCTCCAAATGTGCTGAAGAATGGAGATTTACTCACCTTACCAGTCGTCCTCACTACCTGCAAAGCAATGGGAAAGCAGAAAGAGCTGTTCAGACGACTAAAGACCTGATAACCAAGTCTGAAGATCCTTATTTGGCACTATTGTCATACAGGTCCATGCCACTGTACAATGGGTACACCCCTGCAGAGCTACTGATGGGAAAAAAAACTACGTTCTACCCTTCCGTTGGCTCCAGAGAAATTAACACCAAGATGGCCAGAAACAGAGCAGTTGAGAAAAGTTGAGCTGGAGTACAAGCACAAGCAAGCAAAAAACTACAACTGGTGACATCGTGCTTCAGTTCTACCTGCGCTAAAACAGGCGAAAAAGTTTGGGTGACAGACCGGAGTGCCCCTGCTGTTATAGTGCAGAAATCCCCCGAACCTGGATCGTACGTGGTTAAAACCGACCAATCCCTTCTGCGGAGAAAGAGGAGACAACTGGTTGAAACCCCAACCCTTGCTCCTAAGCTGGAGAAAGAAGAAAGAGATGACCTGCCCAAGTGTGAAAGTTCCAGCAATTTCACAGTAACTTGTTCAGGCAGAACTGTTATTCCGCCAAAACGATTGGACCTTCAAAAATAGGCTTAGGTCATGGAAAGACTCTTCGAAGACAAAAGTAAGAAAACCGGACTGAGACGTTTCGTATGATTTTCTTTTCGGTTTTATTTTTTTGCATTATAGAATGCAAAAAGAGACTGATTTCATTTGATTTATGTTTTCTTTCGATTTCCCGAAAGGGGGATGTCAGGTTATTGTTCGTCTCGTGACGTAACCTATGTAACATGAGATTTCTTATTATTGTTTAGCAAGGCTTGAGTCGAGAGAATAAATGATTTTTAGAGAAAACTGCACACCAACAATAATCACATTGCTGAGCACCATTTTCAGTCGAAATATCAAATCGACTGGGACTTTGCGATGTGTATTATGTATTCTTAATACATTTACTAGTATCAACGACGTACTTTAGAAAGCTGGTTTACTAACTTAAGAACAAACGCCACTGAATCGTAGTCAACAGAGTTACCGGCACCGTACAAACGACTTATTGACAGAATCAAGCAAAATTAACTACGAGAGAACGACTGGACAACTGACAATTTGACTACCACTAGACGAATGTTTAACTGACAATAGACGGATCGAAACACACCAATGACATTACGAGTCTTCACAGCCAATAACATCACGGCTTATCTGACAGATGACCAATAACATCGCGACTTAATTGACCAATCAGGTCAATAACCTGAGAGCTTAATACCATCAACTGACGTGATACAACTCACTTTGACTCTAAGGAAGACTACCACACTGGTTGTCGAAACGTCAGTCACTGTCAACAACAACAACAGTCCTATTCAGGGCTACGCTCACCCGAACTATCATACTCAACCTACTTATGAATATATTTTTCTTGAACAAATAATGTGGTTTTGTTGAATAAATATAAATTTCTTAAATGAACAAAAATTTGTTGAATGAATATTATTTTCTTGAATCAATATATAATTCTTGAATAAATAGGACTTTCTTGACGTTGAATGGATAAATTATAGTCACCTGTTTGTATAGATTGTTCTTTGAAGTTGAATAAATGTAATTCCTCGACGTTGAACAAAAATGCAGTTGTTAAATAATATATAGATTTAACCAGGGCTAAAAGCGAGGCTCCATTAATATATTTATAATTTAAATCAAACAATAAACTTGTATTCCACAATTCAGTTAACTTTAAAGCATATAGCACATTCATGTGACTTTTGAGGGAAAGGCTAAGTGATGTTAGAGAAAAATAATTTGCAAACAGCCCAAGAGTGAACAAAATCTTACATCGAGTTGATAACCTCATATGTACACCCAAAAAATAGCAGGGCTTCTGATATTTCGCGCGGTCGCGGACCCGCGAAATTCAGGTATTTCCGCGAAATCCCGCGAAATTCCCCCAAAAACGCGAAATACCGGGAAATCTGCCAGAAATATTTCCAAATACATGTCGGCAAAACATATTTAATACTTATCTTGGCCATTAGACCTGTTTTATTCACCCTAAACGTCCAAATTTATCTTGAAACTTCATCACTGCAACGAGTAAACAACGTCCCAAAACTACCAGGCGTTCTTAGATTAATGTTGCGAAAAACTGGGCACTAACCATAATGTTAATGGCTTTTGCATTCGCTCATTTCTCGAGCGAACTGTTGTTGAAAGAGCAAATGATTATCCCTGTTAAAAAAACAGTGTTAAACAACGCTGGTCATATCGACGCAAAATTGATCGATTTTACCGAAATTTGCCCAAAAAAATCCAGCGAAATCGGCTGTTTTTTATTGATTGTTTCTTGGCGAAGTTTCCCCCGCGAAATTTCCCGTGAAATCGGCCGATTTTTCTGCGAATTTGCTCCTGAAAATCCTTCGAAATTTGACTTTTTTCCGCTAAAATCCCGCGAAATCGGCCGATTTTTCTGCGAATTTTGACTCTTCTCCCGCGAGATCGGCCGATTTTTCAGCGAATTTTGACTTTTTTCCCGCGAAAATCCCGCGAAATCGGCCGATTTTTCCGCGAATTTGCCCTCGAAAATCCCGCGAAATTTTGCTTTTTTTTCCGCGAAATATCAGAAGCCCTGAAATAGCAATCATCTTCGATCACATTTAAGAGCCGTAATGGCTCTTGATCACCGTAAGATTAATTAGGCCTGGAAAAAAAATCAGGTCGAATTCTTTTGCGTTTGACAAGTTTACTTTACAAAACCTTGCCAACAAATGTGGTTGCATGTAAACCAACCTTTTATACCATTTATACATCACATCTGAGGTGAAACAGCATTATGAGGTACTGTTTTTATCATACAGACCTCGGACAGAAATGAGAATGCAGTATTTCACAATTTTGCAACAAAAATTGCACTCATTCAATATCCAGGACGATCGAAGCACGCGTGGGCTTTTGGCTAAACCGTTGAAAAAATTTCCAAAATCACATATACGGCCAGCCGGTTGTTCTCACTTTCGCAGTGCGAGCTGTAGCGAATGTTTAAACGAACATACTAGAGTTTAGCTCCAACATAATAAAGAAATTATTACGTTAAATTATTATTATTTTTATTTAATGGATTTATCGAAGTGTAATCTTTAAAAGCGTTTGATACGCGCGGCATTTTGAGTACTCCTGCAAGCGATGTTCACTGAACGACTGAAAACAAACGGCACAGCGATGAAAATTACAAGACAGACTACCAAAAATCAATAAAAGAAATATAATTCGGCGAAACATATACAGAGACAACATTTTTCATTCACGAAGACAAATATTAAAGTGTCTCTAAAAATCCTGAGTCTTCAAGCTTAAAGCTTAAGTTTATGTTTTAAGCCGGCTTCCCGGTATTTACTTTTTTCACAGATGAACTCGAGGCGAGAAAATCGCTCAAAGCTTTCTTTTACAGCCAGAATTATAACTAAATGTTCTTTGGAACGTTTTCTTTCTATCTGCGGTGAGAAAATGTCTAAAGACTTTTTAAAGTTGTGTAAGCTTATATCAAACCTGATTCTTGGTCAGATCAAATTGTCTCAAATCTTACAAACGTGCATAAACTACATAGACTACATAGCCGCATAAACTACGCTCAACTTCGTTAAATTAGATATAAAAAACAAACATCAAACACAATAATTACTGAGGCTTACCACTTGAGATGCAGCTCCTGAAAGGTATCAAGTAAGGCCAGTATTGCTTCAGACTTTTCAACCTTTACGCATCAAGCAAGGTGAAAAACAAAAACGATGCCATCCGGAATCGGATTCCCGACTTTGACAAGTGATGTATTAATTTCCCAACCAAAAATCAGCTAGCCATGAATAACAGAGTACTCCTGATAGCAGCTGAATTTCATTTTGTGTATCCAGTGGAAAAAGACAGTTAAAAACATCAAAAGTTGACACAAAACTCTGGCAGCTTCAGCTGTCAAAGTAAACAAGATCCAAGATGCCGCATAAATTTTCCGCATGAGCTAACCTGTCAAATTTTGATCAGAGCATAAAAAATGGATGTAGAGCATGACCAACGCGTGACCATGGTGAGCAAAGTCGAAAGCAACTGTCTTGCCTGTAATAGCTGGCTGAATTTTCGAGTCCGAGGTCAGTTTTAAATCAAAATTTTAATTGTGCAGCCCAAAAACAAAACATATTTCATATGAATGAAAAAAAAATCAAACTTGAGCCTGTGATCATTTGAAAACTAGTAACTTGTCAGCGGATAACTTCAAAAAAATACTTGACCTCGATGGGTCAACACCTGAGCAAGCGATACGGTCAAGTGATACTGGTCAGCGGATACCCTGTTTTGACAGCTGTCAATTGATCACAACATTGATGTCCAATGGATGTGTGCATTATCAGTTTTCCTGTGCTCTCAAACTAGCTAGAAAGAATGAGATTGAACATGCATTGATCGCGATGTAGTAAAACAAGTTACTAGTCAGCGGACAGCTTCCAAATAAATCACGTCTCCTTGATGAGTTGATACATGAGCCCTCGATATGGCAATGTGATACTGATCAGTGGCTATCCTGTTTTGACAGCTGTCAATTGACCATATCGTGAATGACCGATGTAAAAGATGTGGATTTGCCAAGACACGCCTGAGACACCCCTCCCTTCCTTTTGATAGTCTCCCCTACCCTACCTGTACAATCTGTAGACGCGTACATACGCTCAGTCAGTCACGTGACAACCAAAAGAAAAGAGATTGACCATATTCTATGAGTATGGGGCTCTGTCCCACGCGCACTTCAGCGCGAGGGAGCCCCACTATAAATATGTTTGCTTAACACAACAAACAGCCGACCATATAGTCCCCCACTTCTGTACTGTCTAATCCTTACCCGCTTTGGAGGATGTTTCTTTTTTAGTTCCCTGATTTTCCTATAAATGAGAGAACAAATTGCATTTAATCCAAAATCACTAGTTTAGCCTCTTAATTATACTAAATTCCCAATCTACAAGAAGCTTCAGGAGTGTTGCAATTAAAGAACAAAATTCATGATCTTATTCATTGACTAATGATGAATAAAATTTCAAAAAATATATAATAATATCATTATCTTATGTGTAATTTTTGACACATACTTTTACATCTGTGTATTAGTTGGTTACACATACTAACCTAAAGTGTTACTAACCTTTTTAATGATATTCACGAGTAAATCTTTACAACCTCTTTTAAAATAACCTTCGTCATGGCAGTAATAGGATGAGGGCCCATTTGCTCGCTCTTGGGTTTGTCTTCGTTTTTTATGGAAGCCATCTAGAGTACATTAGAATGATAAAAAACTAAATGTTCTTCAAAATCTCCAGCAGCTACCAATTACCACTGTCATGCAGCTTCCAAGTCAATAATGCATCCTTTTGAACCTTAAGTGAAAATCGTTTTTTATGCCCAGGTGGAATGGGGTTATACGTTATACCTGAAACATCCTTCAAACCGACAGCGCATGCAAGGTCAAAAACAAAACCCATATAACCTTCAATTTAAGAGGATGACTCCAATTACTACGAAACGTTTTCTCTCTAGTGGCCCTCTAAAAACAAAATTGATAATAATAAATTGCAACAATCATGATAAAAAGCCTATTTACAAATAGTGATTTTAATAAAAGATCTTTAAAATTCTAGTATTCTCCATAGTGGCCCTCACACCAAAACTTAATCAATAAATGAATAAATGAATAATCCAATGCTGAGCTTTTAAACCATGAAAATGCTCACAACTAAAAGGATTCTGGAAAAGATTAAGCAGTGTACAGTGTAATGTTAGACATGCAGTTGGTAAATGATAAAAAAATTGTGCCTGTCCTGTATACATGTACACATGTGTATCTAAACAATAACTGCTTAAATTATATCATATTTGCCACATATTTGGAAGGAGCAAATTTGTGCAAATCCATTTTTTCGTCCATTTGATAAACATTGAGACAGAAAACTTCTTGATATTCAATGGAAAGGTTTATTATTGATATAGAAAGAAAAGATCTTGCAAATTAAAGAATGATCTGGGCACCCCGCACGGTGCCAGATTACTGGTAAATTCCCCATAAAGTTTGCAGCAGTGCAACCATCGATTTATGGATGCACATGTCCTTGGGAGGTTTACTAAGCACTCACTATCCCTATCTATCCTTTACTATCCATCACTATCCCCGGGCTATCGGACACGACTTTCTTGGCATGCTGAGGTTGTTTAAAGCTAATTAAGATAACCCAGGGCTAGTACAAATTTGAATTCAGATATGCATGATCAAAGCTTAGAAGAAAATTCAAAACTTTGTTCCTTTTTCTCTACAATTTGATGATTGGATTTTCTCAAAAGAATAGACAAATTTATCCACGAGTGTACTTTTAAAAATAAGAAAATGAAACCCAGATTAAAATTTATCTCAGGCCTAGTGCTAATTGGTGCAAGTCGTGATATTTGGGTTAACCATGCAAGCAAGATCTCCATTTTGAATGCAAGCAGAGCAAGTGCCAATAGGATGCCATCTCTCAAGACTCCTTTTACCTACTGACCACTCATATAAAGATGTCTTGCAGGATCCCCCAAAAGAAGAGCTAATGTACATGCCCTTGCATCAGGAACCCGGCCAGACCGGGGTTAAAGCCTGGCCTGAAAGCCGGGGTGAGCCGGGCTTTGGCCATGTTGGTCAGGGGATAAAGAAACCGGGGAAGCCGCGGCCACAGGGTCAGCCCGGCCTGGCCTGGCTGCAGTTGGCCGTGGCCTAAATTGAGAAGGAAAAGCAAAAAACAGACAAGATCTGCATGGCCTGGACAGGCCGTTGCTGGCCAGGGTCAAAACTGGCAAAGCCTGGCGAGGAGAAGCAGAAAAGTTTGGCCTACAATTGGCCTGCACTGGCCACTGCTGGCAGGGCCAAAAATTGGTCTAGCTTGCCAAGAAACCTTGACCAGCCTAGCCAAGATCAAATTACAGGGCATGCATACTTGATCAGGGTTTACCTTGAGTGGTCAGTCTTATAGAATAAATAGTCCACCCAAGCTGCCTGAAGCCACAAAAACTTGCACTATTATTAATATGACTATTATAGCAAAGCTGAGTCGAAAGTCAGTTTAAGCATACCAAACTTAGACAACGCACAGGCCATCTCATAGGGTGCGATAAAAAATAAGAAATTGTGCGATATTTTCAGGGTAGATTGTGCGATAAGATAGGACTATTATGCGATAAATTATGCGATTTTTTCAGGGCTAATTTACATCGTTTTACCAGGTTTCAAAGGCGAAAAACCACTTTTATGTTGTTTAACAGGCAATTTGAATGTAAAGGAATAATAAAACATCTAGTTTTAAACAAAATAGTTAAATTTGTTCAATTATTTTGACCCGGAAAAGAAAAAGGGCACTTGCTTAATATTACATGACGCCGTTACATCGCTGACCACACTGCTTGTCTCTGAAATCAAAATGGCTGCCCAGATACTGCGATCGAAGATTTCAGGTGTCTTGCAAGGCTTTCTTTAATGGTAAATCACATTAAATAACATTAAGATTGGGAAAATGTTTGATTAAAGTTAGAATTCATTATTTACTTTACTTTAATTCAGTATGTTTTTACGAATTATGTGATTTTCCTCAAATTGTGTGATCGGATGCGATTTGAGGTCAATTGTGCGAAATCGCACCATCGCGTAATATCAGATGGCCTGAATGCATACAGTGTAAATATAATGCAAAGTAACCTATAGCTAGTCATGATTGAAAAAAATTATAAAACATACCCTGTTAATGGAATCTCTAGACAGTGTTTGTTTATAATCCAAATGACAAGAATTCAGCTGATTTTAAATTTATTTTGCTTAACATACACATCACCACATACATTTAACTTGTGGATTTCAATTTTCTTGTTAGAACTATTTTTAAAATTGTAATAATATGATATTACATGACATAGTGGCCACTTCTTTACAATTTCTACTTCTTAAGGCATACCAAGTAACAGAAAAGCAATTTAGCACTCAATTTCAGTGAAAAGACAAATTAAATAATAATACAATCATTTATATATCAAAAAAAAAAATGCTAAATGACTGTTTCTTTCAAAGTCGCCGAACAGCCTTCTGAACTGCAGGTCCACACTTTAGGCTTACATGTAAGGGCTTGTGCTCTGGTTTTTTACCTATAAATCGCAGTGATGTACCTTGTATTTAATTTATCATTATGAATCATTATGTGTTCTTAGGGCTACAGCCTTGAAAACATCTTGTCCTTTTAAACAGGGTACCAGGGAGAACAAGGGGTCCAGACTTCCTACCTTCCCAGCTCCCAGCCCTCTTTCCTTGGCTTCCTCCATTTTTCCCTTTAGCCCTTTTGGAAGACCTCAGCAGCACCACCCTACCAAAGCTTCCGTTTAGTGCACCCTCCCGACCCCACGACTCCGTACATGGCCCAACCTGTCAAGGAAGGAAAACAAAAATCACACGGACTGTACTTACATTTGCCGAGTTGTCGTGTGAAGCTGCCATAACTCTTGACTCTGTACTTGTCCAGTATATCAGATTTTACGAACTCTCTCTCTTTGCAAATGAAGAACCCATCTCCATTCTGCAGAACAAGGAACAAAGAGTATACTTTAACTCATATGTTAACTGCATGACAACGCGTCGATGATTCGAAGGTCTGGAAGGTACACTGTTGGCACCGTCGCATTCATTGGAACGACGCGGTATCGTCTAAATCGGCCAAATTAAACAAGAAAAAATATAAAATATTGTCTCACCTCGGTCCACCAAATTATCCCATTGTACTTGTCATTCTCTACCATATGAAACAGTTTTGAAGGAAAAGACGGAAAATATTCTTCCTCTTCGTGAGTCTCTGACGCCATTCCATTGGTAGTAAGTCGTCCAAGTAGACAGACTTGAACTCTTGGCCAGCTTCACAGCTAAAGACAAATTGCAACCTCTCTGTCTCTTGTCCTGTTCCGGTCTAGAATCGTAAGCCTCTTCCCAGGCTCGTTGCTGCCAATACAATTCTGGAACTTAAATTCTGGAACGCCAGGACATGATATCGAGACCATACTTCCCATGATTCCATGCGGCAATTTTTTTGCATTTTTCGCGTGTAATGTGGCCATTTCGGATACATCGTGAGCTCCACAGATGTTCGACCTTTCAAAAGAGCTTGTTTGACGGCGTGAAGTGAGTTTATTTTGTTTCATTCCTTTTGATTGGCACTGAATTGATATACTGAGCACATTCTCCAAGCTATTAGTGCATAATTAAATACCTTATTTTCACGACAAAGAGAGCTGGAAGGTATTTACACATTTCAGGGTCGGCCAGGGGAGGGGTAGTGGTCTACCAGTATACCCGAAAAAAATTCGCCAAAATACGTAAAAATACCCAAAATTCATCCAAATATACCCAAAATTATACCCAGGTATACTTTATACCTGAAATTCAAAGAAAGTGATATACCGAATACCCGTATTTAAGCTGCAATATACCGTATACCCGATTTAAAAAGCCCCGGTATACCGTATACCCCAAAACCCTGGCCGACCCTGACATTTAACATACAGCTATTTCTAGAAAGGTTGTCGGAAAAACTGTGCACGCGACAATCTCGAAAGGCAATATGGGATATGATCAATAAACTGTTCCTGACACTGTAGCTGTCGAACCTACTTTTATTGCTTTCCTTTAGCACTCGCAAACCTACGTCCATGGCCTCTCTTGCTGTTGTTTGAAATTTATTTGAAAAACAGTGAACTAAAACCCACCCACAATACCTTTCGGGATTGTCGCGTGCACTTTTTCCGACAACCTTTCTTGAAATAGCTGTATGTGGAACGAACTGACTTTTTTGTGGAACGAACAGACTATTTTGTGGAGCGATCTGACTATTGATTAGTGTGATCTGACTTGGAACGATCTGACCATGGAACGAAATGACCGTGGTCGGGTACTTCAAGAAATGTGTTACTTTCCTACTACAATATTCGAGGTTCTGTGAAACCATAATAGCAGAGCTCCACGCGCCCGAGTGTGGAGCCCCATAGCTAAGTAAATCTACCCATCCTAGAAAATTTGGTAATCGCGTAACAGTACACCGCCCGAGCAGGCCGGATAAAACTTTTATCCGCCCTGGCCCGAGCGACTGACCGTCAGTCCGCGCCACAGGCACACCAATATAAAATCACTCAATCAAGAGTCATATCTACTCAAATGCAACGGAAGAAAATCACATTACCGCCCGGACTTTTTGAGAGAAAAAAAACCGACAAGTCGTGTCTTTTTACACTCACGTGGATAACAGAGAAAGATCAAAGGAGACCAATTTAGTTGGAAGAAAAACATAAAAATTTCATAGCGGCGGTGAGAAAATGAGAAATGCTAGCGGCCAGGTGAAAATGAGCGCCAGGCAGTGAAAAAATAAAAGCAAACATGGACACAGGAAACAAAATCTTTGTTAAGCACATACGACAAGATTGACGCTTTAGTCGTACAAAAGGGCTTTGTGGTGGTGCAAAACAAAGGCAAAGAAAGTAAAAAAAGGGGCCTGCACGTGAAAAATTTGTTTTTTGGCTAAATAGATCTACTGATCTTGATGCCATTTTCATTGCCGTCCCCGTTTAGCATTACACTATTTATTTTTTTATTTTTGTTTAAGTTTTATTAACCAGAGCTTTGCTTTTAGCCTTGGCTAAATCTATATATTAATTTTTGAAGAGAGGAAGGCATATAATTTCGAGGAATGACAATGTACCTCGTTGTACCTCAAATCAAAAATTAACAAATGGAAATTGAACGTGGCTGTTTTCTACCCATTGGCAGTCGACGACCGCAGACTTCTCGACGTTGCCACGTTAATAAAAGCAAGATACTTCGGAGCAGACCCACCTGCGCAGTAAACTTAGAGTGAAAATATCCATAAAAATTTGGCTTAAAGAATTATCTCTTGATATAACTAGAACAACCAGTAAAACATATTTTCAAATAAAATTTAGTAGTGCCCAAAAATTCACCAAAATCTTTCGCAAGAAGTGATGCGTGTAAAGTGAGTTGCATAAAAGTCAACTTGGATGTTAAACTTATAGTCTCACGATCGTGTTTTTAGCCAAAAATGAACAAACACAAAACAATAGGACAGGGAAATCATTTCTTGAAAAATTTTATTGAAAAAATCCATAAGTTAATCCTTAAAAGCAATTCGCGGAACTGGCTAACTACACCGTGGATCCGTTAATAAACAAGTAAAAATCGGCTGAGCACACGGCAAAATTCAACGCAAAATCATGCACGTCATCTTCAATCCGGGCACATTTTGTAATTTTTTTTTTTTTCAACACCGATACGAAAATGAATTAAACGTCTATGAAACATTTACAAATACACAAATTTCCTCTTAAAAACGTAATTTCCTTGACTATAGAGTAAAAAGTGTACCTCCACATTCTCCAAATCGTCGCTGCCTTGGTTGCATTTCAGAACAGGCCAAACGCTCCGCAGTGAAGAAAATAAGGTTGACTTCCTCGAAGAACAATCTATAATGAAAAGCTTTCCTTTGCCCCCAAAAAGAAAACTGAGCTTTCTTTTTGAGCTTTTTCAATAACCTGTACACTGAATAGAAATCTCATGATCACGATCTTTTGTCAAAGAGACAAACATGTAGTCACCGTTTCTTCGAATCAACCGAAAAACACCCAGTTTTGTTTTCAAGAAAAGTATAAGCATGGCCTTTGCGAAAATGCAAAAAAAAAAACAGGGAAATTATGGTCGAAAACTGTAGTTCGTGGAACGCTCGTCTTATTCGTATTTCTGAAACTTTCAATGAAGCGGAAAATGCATCCTTACATGTTTGGAAATTCCTTAAGGATTGTGACAGTACTAAATATTTTGAGTCGAAATGGAGGTTTCTCGGCAAAAAAACGATTTTCTCTGTACGGTCACGCGACATTTAGGCGTGTCCTGATGACGTCACAATCAGAAGAGATCGGTCACTTTCGGTTGTGTCAAGTTACAGCTTGAAAACGTTTCCCTAGCAACGACCTCAGGGGATACCATAATGGCCTTTTAAACCACCTCAAAATTAGTCTGAAATGTCATACGTCTCCAGCCCCTATTCCGTGGGGGTCGCGGAGGAGAGAGACGTCCTTTTTGAAAAAAGCACCTGACATTAACTTAATGAGATTGTTCATGAGATAGACATGGAAAGAGCCACTATTACGTCATCAGCGCTGGGAACCGTTACTTGTTGTCGGGGTGGATCACACGGTTTTCAAGAGAACATAGCGGGGATCAGCCCTAATTCACAAGCACAAAGTGGAGGCCAGGAAAAAAGGGAGGAAATTATTTGAATCAGTGGGATCAATTTGCAACCTTTTTGATGATCTTGCTCAGACACGACGATATCATGTGATGAAATAGTCAGTACAGTGAACTCTCGCCTTGCGGACATCCCGCTATAACGGAAACCCCGGCAAAAATAAATAACAGACTGTTTGACTGAAATATTCTCCCGCTATCACGGACTCTCGCTAATGAGGACACCAACTCAAGGTCCCTGTGGTGTCCGCAAGAAAGGAAGTTGACTGTAGTTGTGCTAATATGTTAAACGTGACGCTCAAAAGTGTCTACATTTTTAAATGTCCTCAAAGTTCCATGTTTCAAACTCTTTAGAGTCATTTAAACATGTTAAAGGCATCCCAGTGAATAAGATCGTTCGATAAACGAGGCGGTACATTGTCATTTATACAAACAACAACAACAACAACAACAGAAGTAATATAAGAAATATATACATGATTAATAAGGGTCTAGCTTAGTTTCACTTCTTCGTCCCCCAACGCTTGTTTGGTAGCCTCTTCGACGCCTCCCTCTACCGACTCTAGAACTATACAACGCCTTCCACTGGCTCTTGGATTTCCTCCCCATCTAACTCTTGGATAGCCTCCTCGTCCGATTTATTAGCAGAGTCCTCGTTTGAGCTTGACTCTTCATCCGCTTTTTTCGTTTAAAATGGCCACTACTACCTGCATGGTACGGGAAATGTTTTATTAAAAACGCCTTTTTCTAGCAGTCACAGCACAGTATCGATGAAACCGCCTGACCAATTTCCCGGTTAACTCTGCATTGAAGGTTGCGATGCTTCAGGCTATTGTTAGTTTGAGTGCATCAAACACCTCTCCAGCTACCTCTCTTGAGGTGAGTTTTTGGAGAGGCAAGTCTGCCCTCTGTTGTGGAAGCTTCTGCCTTAAATTTTTTCACCTTTCAAAGCTTCAAAGAGTCTGTGAACACAGACGAATCGTAAAGTGTCAAAGATGAAGGTGACGGGGAATCGGAGGATGAAGAATATGAGGAAGAATTCGACAGTGAGGAGGTCGAGAGCGACAATGACTATGATTTGGATGGGAAGAGTAACCCTTCACAGACAATTTTCAGTCCATATCAGGTGACCATATATGCGAAGTTGTTGTTCAAGGTTCATATGAGACGTAACTATTAATATAGATGTCACTTGCTTGCATATAGTAACACTGGCTTTTTGTGGTGGCAGCGATAGAAGGAGAGAGAGGCGGGGGTCATGAAATCTTCCATTGCCAATGTGGGGGGATCAAAACCACACTGTATGCTTTAAGGGGGATCACTTTAGCGCTCCGTTGTAGCAACAAAAATCTTCGCGCCCCCAAGGCGATAAATTATGACCGGTCCCTAGTATTCCCTACTATCCTACTGACATGTTTAAACGACTAACTGCTTCGTGGAAAAAAAAATTACAATTTACAATCATCGGCAAATACATATCATTTGTTGTTGTCGTTGTATTTTGCACATTTATTTTTGATTTTTGGGATTGTTAATGCTGATGTAATTAGCTGTCATTGTTATCTGGACAGTGACGGACTTTTAAAATTTTGTTAATACGAACCACAGTTTTTTTGTTAACGTTTTCAAACAAATTAAATCACCGGCGCCGTCAAATAAGAGACGCCCTTAAATAAGCGCCAGAGCAACTGTTTCGAGTAAGCTGTACACTTGAAAGACGGCAGTATGGTGGAAGGTACGTTTAATCGGACCATTAATTCATGATCAACAAACTACAGTAAAACCTCTATTTGGAGGAACCAGGTATAGTCAGCTATGTCCAAGTTTGCACGCAGTAGCGCAAGTTTTGCTGCTGCATGCAAACCTGGATATAAGTGGAGAGTATAGTCATAACACATCTTTCAGATCAGGAGCTTCAAACACTCCGAGAAGCGCGCGGCCGCCTCGAAACACTCCTGGACATCAACACACCAACACAACCAACTTCTCATCGAATGTCATTTATTGGCCACAAACTAAGATAAAAAAAACCTACGTTATTCAACTTTCGAAAACAGAGGACCAGCCTCTTGACTTACAGTAATTATCTAGAGACATAAATATGTAAGAAAGTAAAGACTATCATTTTAACCTGTCTATAAATAATAAAATATACGGCAAGGTGAAAAAACGTTTTACTCTACAAGTTCAGGTTTTACATACTACCATGGGAAAGCTCAATTATTATTCTAAAACCTTGACGTGAGTATTACAATTATAACCCTGGGAAGTGAGGGATAATGAAAGCCAGTCGTTTTCTGCTTCTGCTACCTGGAAATTACAAATTAATTAAAGAATCCTAATTTGCCCGTTAGCGGGTTCGCTGAGCACTGCCCTGCAAAAATCTTCAAATTGTCGACACCACGTGTGAGTAGTCTGCCAGCAAGCTCTCCTATTTGGGCGGGCGAGGCGCGAGCGATATCCCCCAAATGGAGATCTTGCTCGCAGGCTACGTATGAGAGACATCACGTAGTGGTATATTTCGTGTTTTCCCGTCGAGCAAAATGTGAAACGTTTTGTGCAGGGACCGTGGAATAAAAAAAGATACACAAGCTGTGTTTCTGAACTGCTTAGATATTATGATAAAAACAAATGGGAATATTCACCCAACTCGTGAAATTTAACTCACATCTTGGCAATATAAGTAAGTTCTTCAACAGATTTAAACATATTGCTTGTTTCTGTTGAATATATACCTTACAGCTACATTCCAGCTGCTAATGATTTCAATAAAAATGCATGAATATGGAAAGGCGAATAATAATATTGGATAAGGAAACTTTTTTAAAAAAGCTAACATGTTTTACTTGAATACGCATTTAAGACACTGATTCTACCACAGGAAAAGCTTATAGCAATTGTACACGTTGTTTCCGAAAATAAACCAACCTCTGAAACATTGCACTAACATACTAGCTTGCTCTAGTATTGAAGAACAAAATTACAAATATAACCATCTCATGGTGAACTGCACAATGCTATTGACATAATTTTAAAATACCAAAACCATAAAAATTGAGGAATTAGCAAATGTCGCCTTTGTTTTTCTACTTGCACTAATGAGGTACATAGTTTACATCAACCCAAAGTAGATACAAAGATAATAATAATGGAAAGATTAGCTTCTTACAAAAGCTAACATCTTGGTACAGTCCCGTACCATACACACAGACGCGGACCTTTAATTTGAAGGCACTGATTCTAACACTGAAAAAGCGTATAGAACTTTACATTTTCTTGTTCATCTCGCTTCAGAAGATCTACTAATCTTTGAGACATATTTTTAATGGGAACTTGCTGTTATATTTACGAACAAAATTATAACTACCATCTAATGGAGAACTGCATAAACACATACAACTTACAGCACGAAAACCAAAACCACTCGAGGAATTGAACAATTTAGCCTCTGTTTTTGCTACTTACACTAACTACTTTACATCAACCCAAAGTACGTGCAAACAAAATTATGCTTTTCACTGAATAGGTGCCACGTAGAAATTTATGCATGAGAGTTTGGTTTTGAATGTGACTTTAAAGACGTGTAAAAGGAATATTAGTGTTTAATGAAGGCATTCACACCCTTCAGTGTTGCTGCTAATAAATATCGAGATTGAATTCACTCCACCTCTAACCAGCAACTACATCCTTTCCCCTGCCATATCTTTAAATAACCATTTCACCTCCGTCCAGTCCTAAAAAGAAGACAAATCGTTGACATCAGAGGCATAGCAACTTGTGAGCAAGTTCTCAAGGGGGCAAAATGACATCAACGACAACTTGCAGAAGGAGAGGGAGCCTGGGATCTAGATCGAACAGACATGGTTGATTGATAGAGACCTTCAGATTCGAGGACGAGATTTCACTTTCAGATTTTTCGCGTACTCTCAAAAATTAGGCACCCGGAAAGCTTCATTGTAGTTTGTTTCACCAGAAAGGTTAGCAAGGTTATTTTTATTAAGGGAGGTTAAGCCCTCTCCTAAAGACGAAATGATAAAACTAGTACCATTTGATAACTTGTTTGTGCTAAACTCCAGAGTAGAATGACGACGGCTACCACGTTTTCCCGCCAAAATGATGCTGATGCCCGCGCGAGCACTAATTAGTATTGAGAAAATCTCTTCCTCGTAGTCGTCCTCGTCTCAGTACTTTAAGGTCTCTAGTATTTACTTCTTTTTAAGCTGCTGTTACATTTTAATTCTAAGAGGTCATCAAGTGATACTTAAACCCGGCTATAACAAAAATGTAATTATTGTCTGTTGACCTATGAAAGAACACCTTAGAGATCTTAAGGAATAAACTCATCTGTTATTTTGTGCATTACTGTTTGATATTTTGAATATACCGAAAAAGACAAAACTGAAAAGCCAAAGAAAATCAAAAAGAGTATGCTGTTAAGCTTGATAAATACAAATTTGTTATTAAACGTCAAAAAAGCTTGCTTCATATTTCTTAGCCTGCGCGCAGACGAAATTAAACTCTGGTTAACTCCGTCTGCGAAACAGCGCCGAAATCCTTGTTCTGGACTTCCAGCTGTGTACCCAGATTTGAGTACGCACCACGATTGGCCTGTTAAAAAAGACCTTTGTTTTGTTTGTCGCAAGACTGGTAATACCCAATCAGGTTGAAGGGAAATTCGAAACGCACTTCCGGTAATTCGTTGAGTCGGTTGGGGGTCCAGAACAAGGATCTCTGCGCTGCTTTGCAGACGGTACTAATCAGAGTTTAGTTATCGTCTGCACGCAGGCTACATATTTCTCTGCTCTCAGTTTAATTTATTCAATTTTTTTATCACGATATTTTCACATTTTTCAAAGTTCTTTTCCATTAAGTGCTCTGTGCTTTTGCTGGCAACACGAATCGGAGATCGAACATGGAGGTTTGACTGTATTAGATTCTTCAATAAGATGAAAGAAAAAAGGAAATAATGGCTTAACATGTAAACATATGTACCTTCCCACCAACGTAGGGAGATGATCTCCTGACTGTTTCTACCAATTTTAGCTGTACTAGGATTCTCTGCAAGGTTTGTATTCCTGGCCTGTTCCTTTATGCACTTACTCAAAGTAGTATTTGAACATGGCACTTTTAAATCGGAGCACATCTGAAATAAATAATATTGATGATAAATTACTTTTCATGTGTACCACAGCATGCCTAGTCAAAATCAAAGTTTCAGAGGCATGAAAAAGCTAGCAGTCCTGGTATTTCTGTACTGCTTCTTGAAATGGCATAACTAATTTTATTGTGATGTCCAATGCCAGTACCATTTATCTATTAGCCATTAACGTCGGAATTATACACCATAAAAATACTCCAATCAGCCAATCAGCTTCCAGTTTGTCACCCAGAGCACCACGTTTCAATATTAATAGAGTAAATGTCTACATAAGTACCGTGAAAGCAGGGACTCCAGACCAGTCTCTTGGTGACTGTGACTGTTCCACACTTGAAATCATGATGGGACTTTCTTGTGCAAGCAGGTAGCTGTGTCGTTTTGAGACCCCCAAGTTTTCACTGGATGAGAGAGGATTGCTGTTGGACTTGGTGAGCTGGAACAAATTAAAACTTTAGTTAAGCTTCCCTATTTGTAAAAATAAAATTTACACAAGTCAAATTGCTCTGAGCCATTACATAACTATTAATACAATATTATTGGTTATTAATTGCAGCTAGCACAGGGATGTAACACCAACAGAAGATGGTAACCCTGTGGTCAAACAAGACATAGTACTGGAGGTGGGGTGTTACATAAACCAAAATATTCATCAATGACAGTGCAGTAGACTTGACTATAATGGCATAAAAATAATAAAAAATAGTCTACCTTCATTTTATCACCAGCAGTAGATTTCTTTGGTTTAAAGGATTGGGTAACTTTGCGCCGCCGTCCAATAACAAAAATGACATTCAATGTACACTAAAGAGAAACAACAAGGAATCACCTCTGATATTTCACTTTCAATTTTCACCAAATTGCTGAATGAACTCACTACCCACACTATTAAAACAACCTGATTGAAAGGCATTATCACAGTGAAAACATTGTTATATGTAACTTTGAGCTAAATGTTTGATATCATGTCAGTAGGGGTAAAATGTTTTTTCCTTTCCCATTATTGCTTCGTCTTTCCCCTTTTGCTTCAAAACGACCACAAGATGAGAAATGCTTTTTAGTCAGTTACACTGGTGGCTCAGAAGAAAAACTCTGAGTACTCTCAATAGGAGTCAAACATACGACCTTCCGATTACTAGTCCAGATGCATCATTCGGTATTAGATCCTATTAACCCAACATTGCGCAAAACCACATAATTATCGACATTGTAGTCCTAGCAGTGGATAGTTTATTGTATCTCAAAGGTAGAGCATTTGGACTTAGTTGCCTGAAGGCAATAGGTTTGACTCCTATTAGGTCTCAGTACCCCAATTTTTTTCTTTCAAGCCACCTACAAGCATCTTTCTCATTTATTCACCAGGCTCAAAATTGGCCACCATCTCTTCTTTATCATTGCACAACCACAAGATAATACCAAGGACATTCAACCGACTAACAAGATCAGTCAATGATATGTCTCAAACTAATATGGTTTTCCCTTAAAAATGCATCCATAGTTGTGCATCTATGCATTGTATACGTGTCTTTTTTTTCTTTCGAGCTGAATACATCCCAACAAAGTCAGCTGATACTAACCATTAAAGGACCTTCAATGTAGTCATCACCTTCATCAGATTCTGTTAAGTTCTCAGGATGTTGACAGAAGCTCTGTCGTCTTTTGTTGTGTTCAGTGTGCATTTCCTTGTGTTCCTCACACACAGTGTAGGTTCTTGTTGCCACGTTGTAGATCCTCTCAGTAGGAATTCCACTAAATGAGATTCGACGGTTGCTTTTAATCATCCTTTCCAGTTCATGATGTAAAAGGGTCAACTCCTTAAGCATCAGATCTTGTTTGATATTATACTGCCCACAGTTGTGGCAACTGACTTGCTCCTGGGTGATGGCTTCATGTTGAGTAAGAAGATGATTCTGGAGCTGTTCAATAACATTAAGCAGGTCTTGGACCATTTTTTGTTTCATCTCTAGTTCTTTGAGAAATTCTTCAGTCTTACGCAACTGCTTGTGCTGTTGTCTCAGTGCCTTACAGTCTAAACACTGTTTAAAGAGAAAACAAAAAAGTTCAAAAATTGATTTACAAAATCAGGGCAAGAACAAAATATGCCGTCAACAGCCTTCAGGGCCAGGGTGTTCAAAGGGTGTATTCTATTCACTAGATAAATTTCTATCCAGTGGATAACACATTTTTTGCCTGTAATACTTATCTGGCCCCAGTTGTTCGAAAGGTGGATATCAAGTGCTATCCACTGGATAAATAACCATCCAAAGGATAGCACAATTTGTTTTTGTGCTCCTCTGGGTAGTGACTTATGCGGTGGATAGCTCTATCCAACCAGGGCCAGATGGATAGTGATCTATCCTTTGCATAGCACTATCCAATGTTTGAATGATGAGGAGCAGGATCACATAAATGTAATTATTAATATTAATACTTTTGACAAACTGACAGATTTCTCTCCAAGTTTACCTTACGTTTGCTTGAAAAATTAATAAGGAAGACTTTGAAAAATGTGGGAACAAACAAACAATTCACTCAGTTGAAGAATTTTATACAGTAACAGACCCTTTCACGTAACCATACTGACTGACCGGACCAGGCACAGTTCTCTCATGTATAACACTTTACCTTTTTATGCATAATAGGAAGCTTTAGCAGTTATAACTACTGTGACGGCAACAAGAGTGGCAAAAAAGTAATAGGTTTAGATTGGCAAAATTGCAGACATGCATCATGCTTTATGGTACATTTCTTTGCTGTAGTTGCACAACTACATCAAACTTTCTGTTTCCGGTTTTATGAGGGAAGTGAATACGAGTAAAAAGTTTCATTTATTTTGTTTCTTTTTTTGAACTTAGATAGTCTTTGAGAATTCAATTTGATAAAAATTTGCAAACATTTGAAGTTTGAAGAAGCGCAAATTCTCTTGTTGTGTTGATGTTTTGTCTACCATTGTCATCACAGATTTTTATTAAAAGCTTCCTTTTTTGTAGCTTTACCTTTCTGACAGCAAATGTGTTTTCTTTATCTTTAACTTGTTTTAATAGAAATCTTTCAGATGACTCTGAAGTTGAGCACACAAGGACCTACACAGATAATACGAAAAAAGAAAAAAAATGATCACCTTGCTTTTTTTAAGACAATTATTAGCTCGATCTCTTACATTTATCTCCACTGAGTTAGTAAGGAGCTTATTCAGGTTGTTACTGTTCAAAATTATATTCAGGTGAAAATTTTTTTACCCAGGTTGTTACTCAATTTCCTTTGCCATGAATAAGATACAAGAAAATAGAGAATCAATAGGTTAAAAATTTTAACCTTAATTTCAATTTTGTCCTGTAACATATATAATGTTTTGGAAGTTTTACCTCTTATCATCCGCCAGTTAATTAACAGGGTTCTCTTTCAGTTATTTGTTCCCATGCCCTGTTCATACATTAACAACTTACAACTACATGTAAGGTAAACAGTGTACATCATGTCACTCAATGTTCCAGGTTTATGAAATTGTGTACAATTTTGAAAAACCCCCTTCTTCAATCAGCTAGAAAGAATTCAACCTACTGGGAAAATCTGTTGATTAACAGGTCTAATGCTTTTGTATAATTTATGTGAAGTATTATAACTGTTGTATCATTCTTTTTCGTTCTTATATAATTTTGCTCCAGTTTGTGATATTGTCACTTTCTTTTATTTTAAACTTTGTAACTGTAACATGTCTTGTGTAAACAAATAACTATAAGAAACTATTATTAATTCAAAATATTTTGCCATTTCTGACGGGCTCCAAACCCCTGGCTAATTCTTCATAACCAATTGGGGCTTAACCATATGTAATTCTTCACATCCTACCAGCCTCATTCAATAATTGCTAAATAATAATATTAACTGGATAACAATTATAATAAATTTACTAGCTCTGATTTAGCAATACTAAAGATTGCAACCTATAATCATTACCTTCTCATCTTTTGACTGTAACACTTTTTTAACCTTCAAATTCTCTGGGTTTAGTGTGTAGGAGGCATAAAGGGTGCAGTCACTGGTGACAACATTTTCAAGTAAACATGACAGAGGTAACAATGTTGGAAACAGCGATATTAACTTCTTGGCTACATCAGTGCGTCTTATGTGCAGTAATGCGGAAAACAGCGCCTCAGGTGTTGCAGAAGCACCATTATCTTCTTTCCATTTGAAAAGAATCTGAATCGCCTTTTCGCTAACACCACTGAAGTCTTCATTAATATTGTTAAGAACACACTCCCTTATTGATAAATGCCTTCCAAGCTTTCTCCAAGAGGCCCCAACATCCTCATTTATATCATAAAATAATGATTGCAAACAGGGTGGAGAAGGAGTAGTCAAGCTTCTATCTGCAAAGTAATCATTCATGGACCCACTGTCAGTACGTTTTCTTTACAAAAGAGTCAGAGAAATCTTCAACTGGGATCAGCTCGACTATACCTTCTAACTAATGTTATTAGGGGAAACTAAATGTGGTCTAACCCATAATTATCTGGAAAACGTTTTTGGGAAATTCTATCCCTGCATCTGTGTTTTGAAAATATGCTGAAAGCTTCAATTCTAAACAATGACTCCCAGAATGCTCTTCTAAATACAGCAATAAAATATGAAAAAGGATTTATTGTCAATATTTTACCAAATCGTTTCCAATTACAACTCTCAAAGGCCACTCAACTTCCAAAGTTGCTTCATCATATCAAGTCAATCACTATTACATGTAGGAATCATTAGAACTACTGATAGTTTTCCTTTGCTGGAACATTTATCTTCAGAATTGCAAGTTTTGATCCATGTCGAAAGGTCAGTTGAAGAGAATAACACCCAGTACAATTCATTAAAGCTCAATCTACAGATGACAAAAACTGGGATTTTACAGCAGTTCAAAAATCAGTAGATTTGTTGCAAGCTGCCACTCAAATCCGCTGTAAAATCAAGTCACAACAACTTCTCCATTTAGAAAGCACTGAAACAGTCATTAAAATTCAGAACTGGTAAACTTTGTCCAGGAATCACGTTTACCATTTGTTCAAATCAATTCCATTTAAGGAAAAACAGCTAGAAAGGCCTGAAACTGGTATCAAAGATGGCTTTCAAGAAATGGAACAGAAATTTCCCTTTGGAACATTCTGTTCCGGAAAAACAGGACTGCCTTTTCAGATGTTTGCTTGCTCCCAGAAATTTTCCACTAGGACAACCAAAAAAGTTGAGTTCCATTTACTTTCTGACCAGGTTTTCCGGAGACTTTTTGCGCACGGTAAACAACAACCAAGGATTTGACATCACACCCAGAAATCAAACTCAAGACCTGCCATGGAGAAGGCTGCGCACCAACCAACAGTACGAATCCTTGCTCAGCTGGCTTTAAACTAATGCATGTCTGACCGGTGTCTAATTTCATTAACAGTATACGTCTCACCTTCCGGACATGAAAACAAACGTCTTTGTGGATTTGGTGATGTACTGAAGGGTCTAGTAGGAGTCAAATCAAACAAGGAACTTCCATTTACTTCAGTGGATCGGGGTGAAGCCGAAAATACACTAGAGTCATCACCAAATGATTGAGACATGTCAAATGGACTGTCGACTAAGCACGCTTCAGCAACACGACTGTCATCCAAAGATAGGGGACGACGGGATCTGGAGCGCAGTAATGATGATTGATGAGTCGTCCAGTGACACCTGAGACTTTCCTTGTGAACAATACATTCTGACATATTATCTAGAAAAAATATTAGTAACAGAACAATTTAATTTTACTCTTTACAAAACTTGAAGTTGAAGGTGAAGGTAAACTAGTGATTTCAGTAGATTAGTTGACAAGGGCATTAAGTCAATAATCAAAGTTGATAGAAATGAAAAGTGAGCTTCCTTGTAATTTATTCTATAGGCATTCTATTTCAAATATGACTCGGCACTTCCTAGTGATTTTATTTTAATATTTTTAATTAGGGTTAGGAGACAAAGGAAATTGGTATAAACAACAGTCCCACTGACACCAAAGATTAAAAAAGTCATGTGTTTAAAGGCTGTTTAGTTCAACACAGTTTAAATTGTTTTCTTCATAAAAGCTGCTTACTGACGTAAGTTAATTGCAAATTTAGTGCAAATTACAAAACATATTGAGTTTCATTTGAATCCTGTGTGAAAACCTGCATTCCAGTTTTCAGTATTTGCTTTTCATTTTTAAAAACCTCGTTTAATTAAACATGTTAAGTTTGTGTGAATGGAGCATTAGGCTAAGAAATTAAACCTGAAATTATTTAACTTTGACTTGTAATATAGATATCTCTCTTTTAAGAATTTAATGAAGCCAAAACCAAATGTGGAATTGCACACATTTTACGCATCCTACCGAAGAACAGTTTTAACTATTAGATATTTTGAGCAACAACAATTTGCAGTCTGTCCTCTTTGAATTGATTCATTATCTAATTATAGCTGATTACCCTGCGAGCAGAGGCTACATTTTCGCGGTATGAGCTGGCGTGCGAAAAGTAGCCTCTGCCGACAACCGTTCAAATCCGTCCAGAAATCTGGACGAATAAATTAAAAAAAACCGGTTTTTTCTTGTTCTTGACCGGTTTAGAGCATTGCGTGAGTCTTGCGTCAGCGAATGAACGCTGACCATTACTGCGCCTTCATGCATTCCTTCGCGCCAAATTCTCGTGATACTGAACGTGGATCAACGTAGTTTCGAACGTAGCAACAGGAAAAGTTCAAAACAACTTCAAACATTCCTGTTTATGTGTTTAAAAGAGCGTCGTCAACAACTTGAATAAGCTCTGTATTTTAAAGCTGTCGGAATACCAAAACAAGCTGCTGCCGGTGCTTCTTTATACGGGACCGTGTAAAGATCGTTAATTTATCATTATGGTAGTTCTTGTTTGCCAGGAAAAGAAAATGGATACTGCGGTGATTTTTGTTGTGTCGCCTCTCAATGTAAGGCTAAATGCACTGTTTTAAGACACAAATGGGAACCGGAATGTTCAAAAGAATCATCGATCAGTTTTCTTTTGGTGGAAAAAGTAGAAAAAAAGCTTTTGGCTGAACACTGATTCGCCCTCAAGGACTTCAACCTGGTTGGTTTCTTCACGGTGGAAAGCTTCTCCTGTTCTGAAAAGAAACCAAGGCGGCAAAGTTTTTAAAGAATTTTCAGGTACAACTTGCACATCAATGGTCAAGGAAGTTCCGTTTTAAATGGAAATTTAAGTATTTATAGTTGTTTCATAGATGTTTTATACGACTTGAGACGGATTTTGGCGTTGACATTTGATGTCTTGGCAGCTTTTACTATGTGAAATGATCCACAATCCAGTTAGTATTACGCTAATTGCTTTTAAGGATAAAATTATGGGTTGTCGAATAAAAATTTTTCGATAAATAATTTTTTTTGACTACTGTTTTGTCTATGTTCATTCATAACATTAGTTTAAAACACAATCGTGAGACTACAGCATCCAATTTATTTCAAACATCACTTCTGCGTGGCGTTGTCGGTAATTTCATTTTCACTTTGAGCACAACTATAAATAGGTAATATTAAAGCCGGAAAAATGTGCTTCTCGCCAAAACAGACAGAACTTACTACAGTTGATAGCATAAAAATACTTTCCTAAAAAAAGACGATCCGTGGAAATTTTGCGGCTAAAATAGTTAAAACCAGAAGGGCGAAGCAGAAAAACAAAACAGAAGCTCGAGGAGAGTAGTTCGCAGGTAGTTTTCCTTGAAACTCACGCAGATTTGACGAACCAGTTGCTTGCGAATCGCGTGACGAATTTTGCGCATGCACGATAGAAAATTGAACGGTTGTCGGCAGAGGCTACTTTCCGCACGCCAGCTCATACCGCGAAAATGTAGCCTCTGCTCGCAGGGTAATAGCTGATAGATCGTGAGGACTTAATTTTTACTGCACAACAAATTCTGTAAAATCTATATTCACACAAAACCAGCACTTAATTAAATTCAACCTAGTAGGCTACAAGGCTAAAACTCTAACACAATTTACAAACAGTAATAGGTTGAATACTTGCTTTATACCCCGAGAATTATAGATTTTCCCTACAAAGTATTAAATTATACACAGTATCTTGTAAACTGTGCAATATATTTTGCACCATTTCTTGCCTTCATGAAACAGATTGTTTGCAAAGCTACTTAAGGAAAGTTGTGAAACATTAACAAACAGTCCACATCTCTGTTTTCCAAGCATACAGCTTCAATCATCCACAAAAACCTATGCCATATGTTCCTAGTATTACTCCAACACTGTACAATAATATTTGTCAGCTGCACAACAGTCAAGGCTGTCATTAAGAGGCAGGGGTCAGGGATTTCTCCTGACTACTAAGGATGTGGTCCTCAGCTACTTTCATAGGAAAATAGAAGAAAAATAAAACCAAAACAAATCCCTAGCTGCCTGCTTGTTGTATTTACCCAGCAACTTGAAATCTTAGTGACAGCCCTGCAACAGTAAAAGTGAGACTGCATTTTGGATTTTCTGGCTTAAAAGCTTTCATGAAATATATAACGCAGCACAAAACTGGATAATTCACCTGAGTTTAGTCCCATATTGACCCTGTGATTATCCCAAACGGTTGAAAATCCGGTTTACAATATTCGACTGAGTTGGCAATACTCTTTTACACTTTCAATTTAATTTCTTGGTTAACAAGGGAGGATTGATTTGTTGACCTTTTAGGACTTCCACACTTTGCAAACAATTATTGGACAGCAAACACTTCAGCAGATTACAACACATTGAGCATTTTTACAATTTTATTAGCTCAGTGGTTAACAGTTTAATATTAATTATAAACACAATGTGCAGATTACAACCGTTGGTATACTATATTGTATTGTGCAGTTTACAATATACTGATGTCAAGCATATGAACCAATAAATAAAACTGTGGCATTTGTAGCAGAACACTAGTAGAGTTTTACTTTTATGTACAGGAATTTAGCAAATATGAGAAGTAAAGATGACAAGAAAATAATCTTTAAAGTTTTTACTCTACATCTCTACTACAGCCTCAGCAATAGTTTTATACTCACCAAGTTGGGTAGAATACATTTACAACCGAGATGATACTAAATTTTAACAAAATGTCTCCTATAATTAAGATACTTCTGTTGACTTTGAGCCAAATATTTGGAGATCAGACAAAAAGAAACAAAACTTACAGCAGCATGAATTCAGCATCTGTGAGCTTAATTTTCCATCATGGCAAAATAACTCTGATGTGTTATTTCTTAAGTATTTTTTCCTTAAAAGGGAAGAAACAATTGGTGGTAGAAAACCCCTTGTGAGATTCAGTAATGCCATGGTAACAAAAATAGACCATTTCTCGGAAATTACAAGATCAAAACCTGCTTACATCACCAAACTTTTCACTTGATCTGTCCCATGACCATTGCGAAGTTACACTTTTTAAGAGGTTTGGCTAAAAGACATTTAACAGATCAAATTTTAAGAAATATCAAATTTCATACAAACTTTTCCACCACACACTTAGCACTTCCTGTTAGTTCAGACTTTCCTTACTAATTTACATAAAAACTTTCAAAGTTTTACATTTTACAAAGTTGATATGTGCTACATCTGCAATTTAAAACTGATCGTTCGTAAAGCACAGTTCTAGAACCGTTTTATCTGATTGTCCTTGTAAACTATAAATTCAAAATCAATTAGCAAGGTCTTAAGTGACATATAGAACTCACTAAGCATTAAATCATTCAACTGGTAATGAATAATGCTAATGAAGTTATCAAAAGACCAAGCAAAATTTGCAGGGACTTTACAAACAAAATTGATTGGCAAATTAAAGTCCATCCGATTATAAAGATAACGGCGACTTTTGTAAAGCATTGATGAGAAAAGGCTTTCAAAGTTCAACCCTTTGAAAGAATCAGCTTATTCAGTGCTTCACGGCGACTGTCGAAGGTCTCGAGGGCTGTATAAAACCAGATAAAACTATCAACTTACGACCATTTGAGTTTTCATCATTTATTTAGGTTATGCCAGAAACAACTGCGCTAACACTCTTGAACAAAATCCCTTGGTCGCTTTTGTTAAAAAACTTTAGTATCTGCTCGTTTCGAGTTTGCCAGCCAAACAATATTAACAACAATAATCATTGCCCATTCTCCAAAGGGGCAAAAGATTCACAGAAGTCATGCGTTATTCTCATAAACTAGTAAGCTTAAGTCTAGTCCACCCTGTCAGTCCACTCACCTGTCGAGCAAGAAGAGCTTCTTGGAGTACATAAAGCGACGCTTGCAGACGCCATATTTAGTTGTTTGTAAAAAAGTTAAAGACTTCTTGTCCCGTGAATCTTGCAGATTACGAGATTTCTTTAACAAGGAAGTTGCTCTACCTTTCCTGCAAACCTTCCCTTAACCTTACTTTAAGAATAAGCCTTCAATTTTCCGCATTAGCTTACATTTTGCTCGAAAAGCGACGGTAACCAGAGGAGTGGGGACTGTGGAAGTGTCAAGCCACTACGTCATCATCCACTTGCAGCTACAGACATCCTCGGAGACCCAGGGGCAGGTAGTGGGGGCGAGGGAAAGTCTAAACGGGCGGAAAAATAAGGCACGAAGAAAACTAAAGAACTTTTCTTTTGTGCCATATTTTCCCGCCCGTTTAGACTTTCCCTCGCCCCCACTACCTGCCCCTGGGTCTCCGAGGATGAGCTACAGATAAATTGGCGGAAAATGGCGCGCAAAGAAGTTTTTAGGCATGGTTTGCACTCTCGACTTAAGTTTCTTCAAAAACTGAACAAATGTAAGTTTGGTAGATTTATTTTGTATGAAGTTACTGAGGTCCTAGCTTTCTAATGAACATTCCCCACCCCACTCCTCACGTTTAGTCCATCATCTTTGAGTCAACAGGAAACACGTCAATGACGTCAATGACCTTTCCTCTCGCTAGAGCGCTAGCAAGTTGAGTAAATCTTTTGCAATACAATTTTAAGTATAAGTAAGGGTCACTTGGGGCAAGGGAAATTTCAATTCATCAATTCGACTTCCTTTCCTGGAAGAAACTAGAACCCAGATAAAGATCTACAGTCTGATACTAGTAAAAACATAAAATTCGTCTTCTACTGTGCTTTTGAAAACCGCACATTGTATCTTCAGATTAGGTTGCTTTACCTTGTGCGTTTTAGAATTAGAAGTGTTGGGTTCGAGTCACACCTGTAACCTTGGAAAAATGGGTCAAGTCGTTACAGACAGAACTCAAACCACCGGAAGTTCGTCCCAGACAAACTCTTTAGTATTAAAAGGGCCTCTGCTGGGAGTCCGACTACAGCAGGGTGAGGTGGTTGAGTGACTTGCAAGGTTTGGAACGAAAACAATCTAAATGGAGTTAAGACTTGAAAATTTACCCCCAAAATAAATTAAGAGACAAAATTCGATCAGTAGAAGGCTTGGAGGAAATGATTCTTGCCCGAACGAAATTACCCTAATCCTCTCAAAAGTAAATGTTGATCGGCCTTTATATAACGCCCATACGCCGGACGCCATCAGATTCGTCTTATATTACTGGACACCTGACCTTTGACAAATTAGCCTGCGAAAACATCCGTTCTCTGCGAAGAGCGAGGAGAAACGGATGTTTTCGCAGGCTATTGACAAATCTACTCTTACGGTAGTTCACACCCTAAGGAGCCAAAGGAATCTGCGCCTGATATAAATATTGGCCTATAATATAGACATATTAAATTCTGCAAGCAGAATACTGCAATGCTGATCGTACTACGTGAAAATTAACTCTGCAAGACATCAACACCGATCAACACGACACCGAAAGAACCCAAAACAGAGCAGGATTGTAGCCATAGACAGCTGTTTCGCCCTCTTTGGGGCTCGTCAGTATAGCGTAACGCCTGATCTCTGGTTGTTACGCTATACTGACGCTATACTTACACTATACATAGCCTAGAACTATGATTAGTACGACTATCTAATACATTTTAAGATTGATTGATCTGCCGTTGATTTTTCCCATGTGTAATTATGATATTATTTTGTTCTAATTATTTAACTGCCCATTCCTTATAAACCCGGTGGCTTCTCTTGGGCTTCCTCGCCATGAGAGTTTAAATAATTAGATTTTTTTTTGCTTTGTACATTTACCTATGGCAAACAAAACAATAAACAATAAACGAGCCCCAAAGCGGGCGAGACAGCTGTCTATGGCTACAATCCCGCTCTTTTTTGGGTTCTTTCGGTGTCGTGTTGATGTCTTGCAGAGTTAATTTTCACGTAGTACGATCAGCATTGCAGTATTCTGCTTGCAGAATTTAATATGTCTACACTATTAATTTTGCTGATCAGGTCTTTATAGATCCTACGTTCTTCGGCATATTCGTTTGAGGCCCTTTGCAGTCCCTTGTGGTTAATGTTTGGCCTATAATAAATCAGCCCTTTGCCGTCGCACCAGCCCTGCAGTCAGTTTTGTGATATAAATGGTTATGGGTTTTAGCAAACTAACCAAGTTCAACGTCGTTAATGTGTGGTTTATGGATGACTGTTTGGTGGGGGGTGGAGGAACGACTAAGAGTACAAGATTTGATTTAAAGTTTTTTCGCGTATTGCCAAAAAATAGACATACCGGAAAGCTTCATTGCACTTTTTTTCACCAGAAAAGTTAGCATTGTTATCGGTATTGACGCAGGTTGAGCCCTCTCACGACTGAAAAACGCTGAAACGCTAATACGACACTCTCGCTAAAACTCGTAGTAGAATGATGACGGCTACCACGTTTTCCTGCCAAAATAGGGACTTTAAGATCCAACGACGCGACGGCGACAAGGACGTCGCGTAAAAAGTGAATTTGCGTTCTTTCAGTCTTTATAGGGATTATTCCTACCCACTTACTTTGTCAATTGTAGGCGAACCCTCCTGAAGCTGAATTTCAAGGGACCAAATTCAAGCTCAGAAAGAGAAACAAAATTTCGTCGTTGCTTGTTTACGTTCTCCATAAAACGCGAAATTAGGCATTTTCACGTCGTAGTCGTGCAAAAACGGGAAAGAAATGTACAAAGAAGTGTGATGCACGTGCGAAGTTGTTGTTTTGCTTATTAAACCAATTGTTTTTTTTGACGTTCTCGTTGTCGTCCGCGTCGTTGGATCTTAAATTCCCTAATGACGCTTGTTGACGCGGTTATCCATGGTATTGAGAAAATCTCGTACTCCTAGTCCTGGCGTTCTCGTCTTAGAATCTAAAGCTCTCTAATGACTTAAGTGTTGTCATTTGCGCGCGCTAGTCGTGTGAAATCATTCGGCTTCGTAACGTATCTTTTTTAAGAAATTTTT
>CALNXK010000053.1:25000-77500 GCA_942486035.1 Porites lobata | reverse complement strand
TATTGGCTTGCATTAAACCTATGAAAAAATGATATTTTTTTAATAGTAAGTAGATTTAGTGTGTAGCACTTCTTGATTTTTTTGCAAAGGCACGAGAAGCACGAGAATTGATGAAAAATTGTGAGTTAAATCTCTATGTATCACGCGATGGCCTGTCTCACTGTACCAAAATTATCAGATCTCGGTGAGCATTCGGAAGTCAGCCAAGCGCGGTCATTGCACGCGTGCTGAACAAGAATGCTGTATAATGACAGACTAGAAACAATAGACAACTCCCAAAGCACAAACTCAGCCAAAACGCTAAAAATCTTCAATGTTTACTCAAGTTTGGGCTTCTGGAAGATAATGTCACAGTTTTTCAATGACCATGAAATTCAGAGTCCGGGTAGTTAGTTAATCAATTGTGGCCCTGAAAAAATTTGAAGGAAAAAGAACTACGAATTTTTAAGAAAATGCTTTTTTCGTGAGAAAGACTCTTAAACGCTGACAAACGTCAACAAATAGCGAAAACTGTAATTTCTATATGTTTGCTTTGCTCGAAATAGCGCGCATTTATAAGGCCCTAAAGCGTTTTGCTGACTTGCAAGGACCCATCTGTTATAACGATGCCCAAAATAAAGAGATGAATCTCATAGTTTATTAGATATAATCGGCGTGTAAAGTTTGCTTATCATTTTCACATAAATTATGACCTAAATTTGGAAACCGATGAATTTCTCGAATTGGGTCTTTGCGATTTTGGTGAAACTCTGTTCAGCACAAGGCACTAATGCGCACTATGTGTAGCCGAGAGATTTTCACGAAAAAATGCCGGCAACAGCAGATTTTCGACTCAGACCTGAAAGGGGCGTGGCATTTTAACCACGTGACATTTACTCCGATCGCCAAAAATTTTATGTTATATTGTAGATTGATCTATATGTTATCCATTCTATGTGTTAGACTTACGATAAAAGTAAAGGTGAGGATACCAGAGAGCTTCAAAGTAGGATGGTACCCCCCCCAAAAAACTGGGTCGAGTCACCTTAAGTCGCCATAATTTTTTCCCAGAGGTTCTCGTGGTAATGTAAAACTTAGAATTAAAAAAATAAACAGTTTTACTTATTATAGGAAATTAACGCTCCATGAAATTAACGCGAATCGTTAAAATTAGCGTTAATTTAAAGGAGCTTTGTCACGAAATTCAGCCAAATCAGGTTATTGCAAAATGCCCGTTAAATTAAAAGTAACGTAAAAATAACCACTTAAAACATTAAAGGAAGGTTAAAATAACACAACAGATACAACAGCTGCCTCGGATGGGCAAAACTGAAGAAGATTGAAACAGATTGAAATTAGGGTTTTTGAAAACTGTTCAGCCTAACAGTTTTTCAAAGTTTATCTCTGCTGTTTGCAGCTTCAAAAGTAATGCTTAGGGGACATATTTGTTTGTCTCTAATCTCTGATTTTGTTATTTACAGGTAATTTCTTTGCCTGCTTTAAGTTCCATAGCAATTCGGGGCAAGTAATTGGCAAACTAAAACAAAATGAACTGGACTGCCGTGACACAGCCCTTCTAAGTCGCGTTAATTTTGTTGAGCGTTAATTTCTGCGACCTTAATTAAGGTGGCTCGACTGGATTTTTTGGGGTTGATACCTTCCAACTTTGAGCATTAACTACGTCGGCATGAGTAAAGATATGGAAAAAAAGGTTACCACAACTGTATTATATAAAGATGAAAATTTCTTTTGATCTGGGTTTTATTGCAATCGGAGTCGCCATGGCAACGTAATGACGTAATAACGTTTTTCATGTATCTTTGTGTTTCTCTGTTCCAGGAGTTTTTTCAAGAAATCGCTTAAGGGAGTATGTACCTGCTATAATTGCCTCCATTATGGTAAAGTTTGAACAAATTCTATGAGAGCGTTTTCGAAATATTTTGAAATGTAGTTTTAAGAATGATAAAAACAGTGAAATAGCATGCTACCTACACAATTCGCTAATATTTTAAGAAAATGATAAGCTTTGGGAACGAGGCTTCATCTCATAGTGGTTTGACTCCATTGAAAACTGCATACGAAAAAAGAGGGGAATTGCTCTGGGCGATCGCGAGTAAGAAGAATTTTATTAACTTGCATTTAGCTGCTTTTGATACAGTTTTTGGACGTAATTTGGTCCATCCCTAAAAGTTTCGCATTTTTCCAAAAACCGCTCGATAACTTTTTTTATAAATTCGACAATCCCAAGATCAATTGTCAAGAAATATTCCCTGCAAGTTTTAAGAACATTGAAAACATGGAACGCTTTTAAATAGGGCCTCAAATATAACCAATTTTCCCCCTAGATTTTGTGTTTACAAGTGAGCGTCCTCATTATTCACTGGCATTGTTTTCAAGTTTCATATACACGTGCACATTTAGCAAAAAGATAGAATTTGCATCAAAAAGGACCCTCGGTTAAATCTTCGGGATATGCTAATTACCGGGTAAAGAGATTGATGATACATTATAACATCAGAGCAACTCTTTGTGATAGTTTCTGTGATGTTATAACCCGAGTAAGATAATTAAGTATTCCATCCTACGCGATGAGCCGTGATGTTCACCGTTTCGGCTCTCACTGCTATCTGTGACGACAAGCCACTATTAGCATATTCCTGATATTTCTTCGGAAAGTAATCGAGGGTTCTTTTTTATGCAAATTTATATCTTTTGCTGGTTGTGCACGTGCATATGAAACTTGAAAACAATGCCAGTGAATAATGAGGACGCTCGCTTGTAAACACAAAATCTGGGGGGGAAATTGGTTATATTTGAGGCCCCATTTAAAAGCCTTCCCTATTTTCAATGTTCTTGAAACTTGCAGGGAATATTTCTTGAAGATTGATCTCGGGATTGTCGAATTTATAAAAAAATTTATCGAGCGGTTTTTGGAAAAATGCGAAATTCTTAGGCATGGACCAAATTACGTCCAAAAACTGTATCAAAAGCAGCTAAATGCAAGTTAATAAAATTCTTCTTACTCGCGATCGCCCAGAGCAATTCCCCTCTTTTTTCGTATGCAGTTTTCAATGGAGTCAAACCACTATGAGATGAAGCCTCGTTCCCAAAGCGTATCATTTTCTTAAAATATTAGCGAATTGTGTAGGTAGCATGCTATTTCACTGTTTTTATCATTCTTAAAACTACATTTCAAAATATTTCGAAAACGCTCTCATAGAATTTGTTCAAACTTTACCATAATGGAGGCAATTATAGCAGGTACATACTCCCTTAAGCGATTTCTTGAAAAAACTCCTGGAACAGAGAAACACAAAGATACATGAAAAACGTAATTACGTCATTACGTTGCCATGGCGACTCCGATTGCAATAAAACCCAGATCAAAAGAAATTTTCATCTTTATATAATACAGTTGTGGTAACCTTTTTTTCCATATCTTTACTCATGCCGACGTAGTTAATGCTCAAAGTTGGAAGGTATCAACCCCAAAAAATCCAGTCGAGCCACCTTAAGTGCAGCGATAATTTCTGCGCTCTTAATTTCCAATATTTTAACTCCAATTTTGGAGTCTGTCCAGTTCTTGACACCTAAAAAACATTACCTTCAAGCTTTCTTTCTTTCCATTTACCCTTTATTTTTCATCTTTCACAAAAGCTAAGTCGAAGGTTTACATTTGTTAAATTTTTTTCCAGTTTTCACCACCAATTGTCTCTTAATCGCGTTAATTTATTTTATTATGAAATTCTACATCCTCTTTCGCGTTAATTTTCTTTATTCGAAAGTCGTTTTCCATTAAATTCGCGTTAATTTAAGTCGCGTTAATTTCCAATACCTTAATTTCATTGAGCGTTAATTTCCTATAATAAGGTAGGTTATGGGCACGTCAAGAAACTAGCAATACTAGCACTTTGGTTTCACTTTGACTGGGGTAGTTGAAATTCACCTTCTTTATTGGACAGGCATTTGAGTGATTCGTTTCGCAGGGGTGAACCCTTGATTAAATAGAGAAAGTCGAATCTTAGGTGTCGGTTTTAAGAGTACTTTATTTTGTTGCAGGCAAATATGATTAATACGTTTGGCAGAATCTCATCAATTATCCACAGCTTAAAGTACGTTACCACTTACTATATATACTAAATCAAATCACTAGTCAAAAATAAATACGATTACATCCATCTTTAATTTATTTCGTATAGTTGGAACTAAACATCCTTTGTTACCTTCTTTGGAAGTACCTTGTTTCAAAAGGGAATCATCTTCTTAGCGTTATTTTGCACAGTGAGAAAGCTGTGGCGAGTTTAAACAGCGCTTAGTTGCTCTCTTTCCTGTATTCTTTGGCGCTCCATGAGTGCGCACGGCGGGGAACGAGGGTGAAGCCCCTACCTTCCTTTATCAATACAACCATGTGCATAAATTATATCAATTAATATAATTTTGTACATAAATTAAATTAATTACTATAATTATGTACATAAATTATACATGTTCTCACTAAAGAAGAGAAGGACCATCTGCTCACATTCTGGACGACAACCTCTGTAAGTCGAATTCAGACTCCTGGCCATGCCGAGATGATCTTTTTTTTTTTTTTCAGTTCTGTTTGTCGGTGTAAAATGACAAGGCGTCCTTCCATGCACTCGCTTCGCCAGGATTTACCGCTTTTAGGTTCCAATCTCTCTCATCGGATTTCACGATGATGATACAGGAGTCATTTTGATCGATTTCTACTGGACACCCTCTTAAATAGATCGAGTTAATCGGTTTCCCGCCGTCGGGTTTCTTGTAGTAGTACAGATATCCCGTTTCTGTCAGCTCAAAGTATCTGTTGTCCCATTTTGGAGCTTTATGTTTGCCTCCGCTGAGTTTATCTAAGAAGCCTTGTTTTGTCGGCTTGGGACCAGCTCGCACTGGTGGTTTTGGTGGGGACTTGATGCTGAGCTGAAAAATACATTTTTTGACGAATTCCTTTTAATAATTGCTCTTTTTAGGTCGTCCATCTTCAAGAAGCCTTCTCAAACTCATCAACAATTCATAAAGACATTGGAAATCAGATGAAAAACTGCTCATTTTTGCATCCTTAATTTCTCCTTCTGAAATCATTGTGTTTGAGAAGTAATAGGCTGATTTAGCAACAGGACGGGAACTTCAGTTGACGACAGGAAGGCGCGCGGAAAGGACTAAACACGACTTCCGGTGCCCAATTTGCTGCTCTGCCATTGGTCAAGCCAGTTGTTTGATTTGCGCGCGCCGTCGTCAACTGACGATCCCGTTCTGCTGCTAAATCAGCCTATTAAGCATGTGACGCAGTGTCTCATCACCAGATGAAACACCTCGAAGTTCGTCCAAAATAGTCTGCTGCGCGTCGTATTTTCAACTCTCTTCTCAGTGTTCTATCCGGTGATGAAACACTACGTCTCATGCTCGATATGTTACATCTACGACTCACAATGTAGGACCACCTTGTGCAGTATAATAGACAGAACCACAGGCAATAACTGCTGTTTAGGATTTTAATCACAGGTTCATAGCTGACAACTACCTTGTCCGGCATAGTCAACGGTACTACAGGAAATGCACTATTTCGAGCATAGCTTTCAGTTAAAGTAAGAAAGGAACTAACTGGTAGTATTTACTGCAATGTACATTCAGTCTGCAGGCTCGAATGACAGCAACATTTCAAAACAAAGGATAGTCCACAAAAATGTTGATAAGTCATTTTTAGCGAAAGTGGTGTTGTTAACCTGCTATCTTAAGTTTGAGCCGAAAACAGAAAATTTTTATACCTGTTTGTGAATAACTGGAGGCGGTCCATTTGCTTTGGCCTCAACTTTGCTTGGCTTTAAATCCAGTATCACATTCCTATTCCTTTCAGAAGCCTTAAAACAAGGATATATATAAGTATAGTCAACTCCCTTTATAGCGGACACCGTAAGGACCTTGAAGTAGTGTCCTCATTAGCGAGAGTCCGTAATAGCGGGAGATTATTTCAGTCAGACGTCTGTATTTTATTTTTGCATGGGATTAAGCTGCTGTCCGTATTATCGGGTGTCCGCAAGGCTAGAGTTGACTATATGTGAAACTGTTTTCTTGATGAATACAGTCGACTCTCGCCTTGTGGACACTCCGAAAACAAATTACAGATGATTGTTTGACTGAAATAATATCCCGCTATTACGGACTCTCGCTAATAAGGACACTAACTCAAGGTCCCTACAGTGTCCGCTTTAAAGGGAGTTGGCTGCATGAAGAGTTTGCTGTCAGTTTAAGAGAGTTTAAAGCGTTGGTGAATGTAGCCTTGTAAAGTACCAGCCCTCGGCTCTGGTAGGTTAGCATAGAGTAGAGTGTTTTTCTCTAACCTGTTGGTTCCAGTTTGTTTTGCCCGCATCAACGTCGTCCCGATCACTGATGGTCGATGATAGAGAATCCACAGTAGATACAGAAATAGAATCCTTGCAAAGAAACAACAACAAAAAAATCAAGAAATAAGTAAAAGCTTTCATTTCTACCACTGAAGTGCGTTAAGAAAAATGAACCAACCTCTGCTGGCTTCTGTCTTTTCTCAACAGCTTCCCTGTAAAATAACAACAGAAAACAATCTTAACATTACTGTGACTAATCTAGGCTAGTCAAACCTTTATAGAACGTTTTTCCATCGCGGTCGAATAACTGTTCCGTCTCGGTAAAATATACCGTACAACAGGCCACTGCCGAGTTCCAAATGCTATCACTTTCAAAACGAGGCAAAGTGCAAAACCTTTCTTGTGAAAAGGATTTTTATTTGCATGAGAACAAAAAATCATTTTGATATCCTTCATCGACCAAATTTAACCCGGCAACGATGGACGTCACGGAATTCGCGTCGTTTGTGACCACGGCGGTGGGCCCGCGGCAGACTAGTCAACCTCGCAACCCGGAGGTGCTGGGTTTGAGGACCGCTCTGGTGGTTAACTCCGTTTTCTTTCTTCGCGCTTATTTTACCCGACTCAACTTCCCGGCTATTCTTTCTAAAAAAAGGCCCAAACGTTCTCGATACATTTTTACACGTTTTGTATAACCACTCAAATTATTTCCTTTATTTTACTAAGTGCTACGATAATCGAGAACTTAAAAGTTCAATTGTCAAGTATTCTAGTCAAGTCATGCTTTGGAACTTTTGTTTGTTTGGGGATCATTGGAAATAGGTAGCAAGCCGCAATATACAGGGCCCGGTTGTTCAAAGCTTGGTTAAGATAGCCAGGATTAGTGCCAAATTTGAATTCAGATATGAAAGCTGAAAGAGCAAATTCAGTTCAATCCTTTTTGTCTACAATTTAATGACTGGACGCTCCAAAAACTAAGGAAAAGTTTATCCAAGAAAATTCTTTTAAACAAAAGAGAGAGGAACCCAGGTTAAAATTTAACCCCGGGTTAACGCTAATCGACCTTCGAACAACTGGGGCCAGGTTTGTTTGAGTCTCCTCGGCTGTAGCTCAGTGCACCAGTAACCAGCAGGGTTCTATCTAGGATTTATCGTTTGGGTGAGAAGTCCCGAGTGGCTGAAGGCCACGAGCTTCCTAGGGAAGTCCGGGGGCATGCCCCCCGGAAATTTTTGAAATGAAGATGCGCTGAGATGCAATCTGGTGCATTGTGAGACACAGTGTGAGCACTGACCTCGTCGCGTCTGGATGATTTTTCCGATATAGTTACTTTTAGTAAAATCCAACTAGTGGTCTATTATCAATGCTGCGTTCTGATTGGTTGAGCTACTACTAGGCTATGTGTTATAGCCCACTAGTAGCGAAAAGCGCCGGCTTTTTGGCGGCAAAAAAGGATTAAAGTCTAGCTTTCAGCAACTAAAATATTTTTATTCTCGATATTTTTGACCAACTAGTTGGACTTTACTAAAACAATTATTCCTCTCGCCCTCACGGCCTCTGAGTCAATAGCCCATGCTATTGTCTCAGAGCCCATTCGGGCTCGAGGAATAATTGTTAAACATACTGTAATGATAACAATATTTTGGGGGGTAAGCTTCTACCCCTCAAATATCCTAGACAGCACCCTGACCAGCAGCTTGAGGTCACAGGTTCGATTCCCGTTGAGAAAACTCGACGGATTTTTTTCGGAGTCACTGACTGAAGAATCATCATTCTCAAATGTTACGAAATTCTAAAGTAGGGGAGAGAATGAGTGATGTGATGGATAAGGAATCAACTCCTACCTGTAGCATTTTCCTTCTTGGGCCTCAAATATAACATTATTTTATATCTAGACGAAAATGAGCACCTTAGGAGTGGCCCACAATTTTTAGGTGACCCGAACCTATTTTTATGCTTGTTGGTTATGTTTTTGACTCGCGTTTTTCAGCAGCAACGATTTGCCCGATTTCTATGATTTTTTGCATCCAAAATAAAGAATGGTGGAACTTTAAGCAAATGTTATTTATTTTCTTGTAGTTCAGGAGTTGGTGGCTTTATTTCTTTTCAAAACGCGAACTTACAACGCTAAAAACTCTTGTGAGTTTTTCGTAGATGTTATATTTTGCTTTGTTAAGATTTATTTCGAAAGGAAATGCACAAATACTAAGTAAATTAGATGAATAGAAGTTCTCTGTTCTCACCCCGATTTCAGCATTAAGTAGTTCTTCTTGTAATGCTAACTATATTCGCCGTAGGTTTCTGATTACTTAGATTCTTGCAATGAAGCTTTGGGTAAGAATACCCTTTCACATAGGAGATAGTCCGCCGACACTCTTCCACTATTTGTGAGCCAACTTTCACAAATGTGTTAGCTGTATGGTGTTAGCTGTACGAAGACCTCAAACTTGCAGATATAAAACTTAAGAACATCATGGCGCCGAATTTTTTAAAGTCAGAGGAAAATCTGTCGTGGGATATTACATTTTCTGTAAAAATGCGGTTTTAATTATATGCCGATGACTCAAAGGTTTTTTTACCTACAAGAAAATATTAAATAATATTTTCTTAAATTCTTTATTGCGGATACCAAAAATCATAGAAATCTTTTACATCGTTCCTGCTAAAAAACTCGATTAAAAAAAACATAACGACACGCATAAAAATAGGTTCGGGCCACATTAATAATTAATTGCACCTTATAACTGAGGTGATCCCGAGTACCTTTTACGATAACTTACTTGAGCCCCTCTAGTTTGAAGCCCTTGTTGCGTTTGCTCCCCTGTTGTGTTTCTTTCATGGCTTTTCTGAACTGACCGATGAAGGTGCTGATAGCACCAAAGAGCTCCTCAGAATCACTGCTCTGTGGTTCACCAAAAGACACCTACAAACACACAAGCAAAATATTTCAAGTGAATCGATCGCACAGTTTGGAAAATAAAGGCGATTCTAGTTGTCCAAATGTGTAAACCAAATCCTGGGAGTTTAAAAAAATTGCCAGTAAATAATCGCGAAGTTGTCATAGTCGTAATAGATAACAACCGTTTCGTTTTGCGTAACCATATCAATCATATCTTGATACCCTTCCAGGCCAATTAAACCTGTATTAGTCAGCTAATCCGTCATAGAAAGTGAACATTAAAAGACAGTCTTTTCAAAGGTTTTGCGTGATGAAACTCAAAATTATTTATAAAACTAGATCTTTATAATATTTAGTTCCTTATAGGACACTGGTTATGGTGCGGTAGTTTATCTTTAGAAGAGCTGCATGATGTTGCACAATTCTTTGATTTTTGTTCACACATTGTGCTGGGATAAGTTAGGGCGACATTTTCATTGGCCGGTAAGATCAAAATGATAGGAGCGCTATTGACAGTTTTGCAGTGTCAAGACCACCAAAACAAGTAAAAAGGGAATCTGACGGGTTTTATAACCATTCCACCTCATTAACTATGCTCCTTACCAAAACTTTGTTATAAATCTGCTTCATTTGTTTGCATTTGTCACACAAATCGTTCAGCTTCTCCTCATATTCAGTGACAAAAGTCTGTGTTATTAGTTAAAGAACTATGACTCGATTTTCCCTTGAGCTGCCAGTGTTTAGTTGTTACTAGTTGACTTCACGGCAACAATGTAACAAACCTAGAGCCCTGCTATTGACTTTCGATTACGTAGGTCTGTAAAGATAACCCTTTGATGTTCCCGTGGTGTTGTTAACTTGGCTTCACAAAATGTTCAGAGAAAGGTGCGCACCACGATTGATCAGTGTTCAGTTTTATCTTTATAAAGCATGCTATCGACGACTCTCGCCTGTTTTATATATAAAAGCACGCAATCGTCGTCAACAAAACAAGCACACAATTCACGAGACATTTTAAACAAGAAATTTAAAAAATATTTCTCGCGTAACTTTGAACTGTAGAGAAGGTTAGAATACAAGAAGTGAATAAGCACTGGCCTGTGACTCATGCTAAATCAGCCGACACTTATGTGTGGTTGTACAACTCAACACTTTTGCCCTACCTTGTTTAGTTAAGGTTCTGGCTATACCTAACAACCTTTTGTCCTAATCAACTAAATAAAGGAGGAGTCTGTACTTTGTTGGAAAGTCCTAGGTTCATGAACAGTTAAAGTAATGGCGTAAGGATACTTCCACATCATTGTGCAGTTTGACATCCTGGGAATTTGTTTCACTCCGCTTCAAGAACAAGTCACTTGAATGTTTCTTTATTTTAAGCAAGTCCTTCTTCATCACTAAAAGAGAAAGTATACTTAACACATTTGTTGCCAAGATTTTGAGTAATACTGCTAGTCACTGAGATATTACTTGTGTCCTTTATGAACTAAACAGGCGAAGAGGACTAACAAGAAACGAAAACAACAACGCAAGAAAGCAACTGAAAAGTACAGAAATACTAGATACCTTCCACTTCAGCAAACAAAGCTTTTGATGAACCTGATAGGAAAGAGGAAAATAAATTCAGGCATCGCCCGTAAACATTTATTTGCAAGATCTTTTCATTTTTAGTTATGATTTTGCAATCAAAAGACAATACATTTCTCACATTCCAAAAAAATCAACAAAAGTTGTGAACTTACAGGCTGCCGCTTTAGGAACACTTTTCAATTCATCGGGAAAATTCAGCGCATCTGGACTGCACTGCTCAAGCTGAAGGATGAGGAACTTCAACAAAGTGTACCTCTTGTTATTTCCACGTATATCTGCCAACTGAAATAATTATCATTCTAATTTCAGAATTTATTAAATTCTTAACCGCGGATATTTCTTTTCGGCCTACATGGCGAACACAGTCAAACACAGGAATGGAACGCCATTTCTTTTAATAAGTGGTATCCCAGGGGTAACAGGTAGCAATGAGGCAGTCGTAATGTGCACAGTGGCACCCGGTTGATCCGGACACCAAGGGGATATGCCATAGTGTCCGCATTATCCGAGACTCTCAGAAAAAACGTCACGGACACAATCTTTATCGATGTAAAGATACCAAGGAGCAATGACGGAAAGCAGAAAACCTTATTAAACGACCACAGTATGAGGGCCAAACACCGGAAGATAAACAGACAGATGAAAATCCCGAAACATCAAACGCATTGAGGCAATACATAACGCGTTCCAAAAACTGTAGTTATTATTAAACACGTCACGATATTTCGCCACTGTTTTTAATTAATAAATCGTATTAATCTGTTGGAATCTTTCATTATTTGAACAGGATGCAATGTGTATCATTAACATACACTGAAAATAGACAGTGCGCAGAAACGCAGGCCAGTGTGTCCGTAAAGCGGGGTAGACGATATACAACAGATTGTGACTCGGGACACAGAAAAGTGTCCGTTGTCCGTATTAAGTAATGGTAACAGGACTGAGTGGAGTCCAATTCGGTCTGTAATCATACGAGTGATTAACAAAATCGGACGACCGCGTAGCGGGAGTCCGATTTTTTTAATCACGAGTATGATTACAGACCGAATTGGACGACACGAAGTTCTGTTACCAATTAATCATAACTTAAACAAAATTTGTGACATAATGGGCTATTTTTTAAATCAAAACACAAGAAATTCGAAATTTTGTTTGCTAGCAGTGCAGAAAAAAAAGCCATTTAAGCTCGCGCGTGATGGCGCGTACTGTTTAATTACTTAGGCATGACGGGTACTGTCCTATTAAACTGTCCAATTAAGGCTGAAATCAGGGCAGTTGATAGCCAATCAGATTTGACAATTTTGTTATAGTTATGATTAGCGGTTTAATTTTACAGAAAAGGTATGTGCTTTTTGTTTGATAGCCTAAATTTCAGCCGTCCCCTCAAGTCGCATGTTCCCGACTCGAGGGAACGGCTGAAATTTAGGCCATTCGTTAGGACAAACAAAACTGTCCGTTATATATGGGTGTCCCTATCAAGGGAGTGTCCGTAGAGCGGGGTTTCACTGTACTGCACACGTTACCTTTGGTAGTGAATGCAGCCTGAATCCATAAGCAGCTCCTCTGTTGCTTCCGGAGTTCAGAATGTTACCGATGGACAAGACGTACTCAAGCACAAGCAAGAAATTCTTGCTGTTGTTTAGTTCCTGGCAGGCTTGTAGTAAGTTGTTTACATTCTGAAAACAAAGTTATGATACGAATCAAATTAAATTTTGTTAAACACTTAAGAATAAAGATAAGCGAAAAAAAGGTTTAACAGAACGTTTCGATGTCGCCATGACATCATTATCAAGTAAAGATAAAAACTAAAAGCTGACCTGATATATACGGCGACATCAAAACATTGTGTTAAACTTTTTTCAGTTACCTTTATTCAAAAAAGTTAAGATAATTGTGGATTTATTCATAAATAAACTCGTAAGTGCGTCATTTTTAAAAGTTATACTGACAATAAACGAGTTCTAATTTTAATGACATCTGGAATGGTAAGTCCAGGGACAAATTACAGTAATCCGCACGTCAGACCTAACGGAAGGAAAGTTAGAGCTTGACTGGGCTGAACGTCAGATGTTGGTAGTTACGTCCGACGTTAAGCACCCCGTGAGCAGAGCCTCCTGTTGTGTTCTTAAGTGATGCGGAAAAAAGAAGGCTCTGCACGATTCGCGTAAAACCTTTGAAGTCGCCGAAGTCCGAACTTCTTGACCGGTCAATCTTGTTTTCTTTCGTCAAACTGGTTTTTTACAGTGCGAGCATCCGTTACTGAGCCCGCTGTACCGCTGTACCGGCTATTAGGCCTGGTATCGAAACTGTATCCTAGCGACAAGTAGCAAATGCTCAACAAAGGAACTTACCACATTCATGCAGGGGAAGTGAAATAAAGGCTCTTCTACAGAACAGGGTGGACGTTAGGAGAATGCAACTGGTCCTGTACCCCGGCCAATGTACAGCAACACCCCTCCCCAGAAGAAAGAAAAACAAATTGGAGGGGAGGGCTACAGTAACCAAGCCCATGTTTATCGGCGGTGCTGAAATCTTTACAGCTGTTATTGAAAACGCGTTAGACAAAATGACAAATATAAGAGTTTTCAAGCATTCTCCGGGTTTCAAAGCTTTATTTTTCCACTCTCTTACCACCAAGACGGCTCACCTAAAGAACGTTTTCAATTACGCTAGAATTTGCCAAAAATTCCATCGGAATGTTTCCTCCTCGCCCTTTCAAAAATGCTGTTGCCTAGACTGGTGTGTACAGTGGAACCTAGACCATAACGCATCCCTTTGTACTGAATGTTACTACTTCACTTTAACTTACTTTTTCCATATCAGGAAAGGAGACTAACAAAATATGCCACAGTATTACAGAATAAAATTCTGCGTCTGTGCCTGTCTACCAAAACACCAAAAAAGTGAATTTACCCTTTGCCCCATTTGTACATTCGTTGCAGCGAATACATTGCCCTGGCCTTCTAATCTCGTTGTCTCGTCACGGAGCGCTCCTCCTTTTCTTGGGAAGGAGCGTTGTGTGACAAGAAAAATTCGTCGCCAGGTAATTCGTTATATCGGGATTCCACTGTGGTTCCAAAAATCTAGTGACAAACCGGAAGTCGCGTTTCAACTTACCGGTGCAAGGTCTTCGAATTGGCCCGGAAACTCCATGACGACCAAAAGTAGATCCAGTCTTTTCTCTAGGTCTTTTATCTCACAAAGCTGATAAACAAAACGAATTAAATGAAAAAGGATCACTAGTGTTGCCATTAAAATAACAGGGTCACATAACGACGGTTTCCTCCTAAATACATAGAAAACACTGTTTGGCTAACCAGAGTACTTGTAGATCTCTAGAAATGCATTCTGAGTGGCGCTATAAAATTTGTATCTGTTCGGTCATCCTAGGGAAACTTGAGTCTTTTCGAAATTACGAGAGCTCAGTATTATTTTCCCGAAAATTTTCCATGCAATTTAACTTAATGCAAAGGTGAGAATTTTTCTGATTCCTCTCTCCATCACATTTTTAAATTCGAAAATTTTAGGTTTCCTTTTTTGTACGAAAGATAGCCTAACCTGGGCAGTGAAATGTGAAAAATTAAACTTCAGAAAATCGTAGGGAATCCATTAGATAAGCTTCGAACATTGAACATGAATGGAACAGTCCTCCAGAAATATTTAGCCGTCCTCAAGAAAAAAAAATGCAAGGTAATATTTGCTTCTTCGAACCGGCATTTTACAGAAAACAGTCGCTGAGTGGTCCTGAAATAAGGGCACCAACTCGTTTCTGGGGTTTTCCTCCCTCCTTGGAATATATAGCCCTTGCGAACGCAGTCACTAATGTAACTGTACCTTCATCATAAATTGGTCTTCTGGTACCAAACTGCTAGGGTCATCTTTGTAGTTCTTGTACATCTCAGCCTCTTCAGTCGATGGCAGAAATCTGTTGATTGTAGACAAACGTCGTGAAGATATATCTACACCAACGTAAACCATAGTTTCACTTCTTCCTTCTCTCTAGATGTCACCACCCTTGCTTTTCCTTCGTTTCGTGCAAAAAAGAAACCTTCCACAGGCCCCGGCGATTCAAACGTCTCGCTACTGCCGTGCTGATCACAATTGACTGAATTAAATTCGAAAAATTTAGAACAAAGCACGGCAGTGGCACGTCTTGGTTTCAAACGACATGCTTCTGTCATACCAAACTCAGTTCATTGATCATTAAAAAAATGTGTTAAAAAAATTCATATTTTGCTTTCGACAACAGCTATTGTATTCGACATCCGAAGTCAAGTCGTAAGGTACGGTCGAGCCAGCTTGGCACGAGTAGAGATTCGAGTCCAGGACGAGGACGATTACGAGTAAGAGATTTTCTCGTGCGCGCGCGTGAACAGCCAGCGTCATTTTGGCGGGAAAACGTGATAGCTGTCGTCATTCAACAACGGGATTTAGCGAGAATGTCGTAGTGGCGGGAACAAGTTATCAAATGTTAGAAGTATAATCATTTTGCTATCGGGAGAGGGAGTATAAATAACAGTATTAACTTTGTTGGTGAAAAAACTTTAAGTTAAATCTCGTATTCGTACTCATTCTCATCCTCAAATCTAAATCTCCCTAACGGCACGGCATTTGAAAACGGGACTTAGGCACTAAGGGAGAGGAAAAGGGGAGTATTAAGCGAAGAGGGGCGGGGGGGGAGGAAGAGAGAATAGGCCGTGCTACAGTAATGAGTTTGAGGCCATGAAAGTGAGGGCCTCCGTGTGGCCTCTTGTACTCCTCCCATCCTGTGAATATCGCTCTTGAAAATTGAGGGCATGTTTTGTAACACCTCGAGTGAACACAATGATGTCATTCAGTGTCACTACAGGGCATCCACTTTGCTCCCTATCCCTACCCCCTCGTAACATAAAAGAGGATCCAGCCAACGTCACCTTTTCAGAGCAATCACGTGATCCATGGGTAATGCGCCATCTTCTTCTCTGAATACACTCAGCTTCTCATCAATTTCTTTGGCACTCAATTTGAAACCACTTAAGAAAATACCTGTCATATAGAAATGAAAGAGCAACAGATTAGTTTCCTTAACGATCATTTATCTTCTTCTTTTAACGAACTAAAAGTCGTTTGGAAAGATGACATGATCGGTTGGAATAAAACAAAAAGAAACCACCTTTGAAAATTTCTCTAGCATGAAAACATTATCTTACCCAAATTTTGAGCTCTTTTGGGATCCAACAGAGTCTTTGCAGTGGGTTTTGTTTGCACTACAAGGAAAACAAAATAACAAACATGAAAAGAGCCTCTGATATTATTTAAGAGACTTAAACTGATTTTTATTTTTTCGGGTTTTCAAATAAACTCAATAGAGCTCTTTCATAATGGCGGACTATTAATATATTCGTTTATATGTATGATAATTAGCCTTTCTGACCTCATTAGCATGTGTTAAATACAAAAGAATTCTAACTTTCAAACAAGACCAGAATGGCTCATTTATATACATATGAAAGAATAAATAAATGGGCCGCCATAATGAAAGAGGTCCATTCGAACTCTTGAAATAACTTATCCTACGGTTCTTTTTTGTTGTGATGAACAAGATGGCTGTAACTTTTGAGTCTGTGAATGAATTCCCAACGTTTGATTATTTCAAATCAAACGTATTGAGTAGTACTTTCATTTGCTACTGCTCTGCGAGTTGATTTGTTTGAAAATGAGAACGATTGACTTCTGGACATAACTTTCTATGGTACTGTTCAATATTTTTAACATTTTCGCATACGTATGTTTTCAGAGAAAAAATCTTATATGCGCAGTATTTTCTCGTGGTTCCGCTATTTACTGAAGCTGCTGAAAGAAATTAGTTGCGATGGCGATGTATTATAATGAGGGTTACAACTAGGTATACCTATCGATAGAGTGCCAACGAGCAAATCATGCGTATTTTGCTTAGCAATAAATTCCTTTTTTTTCCCATTTGACCGTTTCTTGGTCCCTTCCTGTTGCAAGGATTATTTTCTTGAAAAGTTCTCAGATTCAGTATGGTGGCTTTACAAACCTGCTATGTAATATTGGGAAGTGCCATGAAAGAATAAAGTCAGCTTTGCAGAGGAAGCGATCGGGAATATTATTAAGTCCAGCTACAAATGTACTGTCGGTTCGGTTTCACATTGTTGATAAATATTTGCACAGTTTAATCATTTAAACCTCCTTTCAAATTTCCCGAGTCTTTTTGTTATCTGATTGAAACTTAAAGTGATTCGCTGGGCCATCTGAAATGTTTCCAAGGACATGCGATGTACGGCACGTCGGTATTTAATTTTAGTTCATTATTTTTATACTGAACTCGGCCACGTTTCGAAAAAAATGGCGTTGTTTTCTTTTGCTTTGTCGTTCGCTTTAGGCTTGTAATTCGTTTTTGTTCTCATTGTTTTTGTTTGCTGGTTAGATTTTTTCCCCAACACCAGATTTTCCAACAGAAGCGACTACAATCTTCGTGTCAAGCTTTCCTTATCTCCTCGTGTAATCTGATCCTTTTTAGTGGTGAGAATATTGCTTGCTGCACATAGAACACTTTTGCTGTTTTACAAACTTCTCTTCGTTAAAATTTAACATTATGGCTCCTAAAATTAATAGAATATATCAAGTGCTCATGTCTCTTGACTGCGGTAGCCGGGTTTAACGAAAAAATTTAGGTAAATAAACACAGGAAGTCGCGACGGCGGGAAGTGAGTGAAATTTTGTTTGTTATTCAACTTGAGCCCGTGCGCCAGGTACTGCCTTTTGATTGGTTCACAACTGACCACTTGGTCTCAGGGGAATCTACATTACATTAGGGACGCTTTCCATTTAGGATAAAAACCGGAAATTTCGGGGCATACTGTATTTCGCGGACTGGACTGGACTGGACTGGACTAGTAAAACGCGGACTTGTAAAACGCGGACTCAAAATTTGTAAAACGCGGACTCAAAATTTGTAAAACGCGGACTCAAAATTTGTAAAACGCGGACTCAAAATTTGTAAAACGCGGACTCAAAATTTGTAAAACGCGGACTCAAAAATTTGTAAAACGCGGACTAGAAATAAAAATAAATACATAAATAACTAAAATATTTGCTTTATTAAATGAATATATCTCTTCTTATATAAAACGTTCCGAATGAAACGTCAACAGGAACATAATCTGATGTCATAATCATACAGACAACAATTCAATTGCCGGATATTATACTATCCACTTTAAAACATTACTTCAAACAAAAAAAACTTTAACATGTGATGTCATAATCCCGGCTCACAGACAACAATTCAACTAGACCATAGCGGCAAGCCTTTCGAAAATTACTTGCTTGTGTTCGGGTAGAAGAAAAGGCTGTAGATCCGACGGTATTCTGCATGAATTTGGTTGAAAGGCAGGGAAGGTTACCCTTATGCAATAAGGGTTAACATGATAATATACCGACGAAATATCTGGAGATGTGTGTTGACGTCCTTTTTTTAAATACTGACGGCGAAGTCGTGTTGTCAAAACGAGGTCATCGGGTGGAGGTGGATTGGTCCCGCCTGGCTTCAGGGTGTCGCCACAGCCATAGCATCGCGTGACTTTACTGTCGAGGAAAGATAATCTGGCAAACACTAAAATTCCTGGTAAGGGCTTTGGACGCTTTGGGGTTGGAGGCTGTCCGTTGGCTTGCTGGTAAGGTTGATTAGATGAGATTGGAGGGACTAGTGGAGTCCGAGGCACGTTGAAACTGTTACCCAGCTGAATGTGAGGCAAAGGCGACACTGGCGGCCAAGGTGGGGTGTTTTGGTCAATTGCAGATGGGCATGAATCATTGACGGGTGCGGATGTAGGCTGCAATACCCGATTGCGAACAATGTTCCTATCAGTTGAGGATTTATTGCTTCCACCTTTCCGCTTCCTTGTTCCGGTTTTTGACCAGCATTGTTAGGCATGTTCACGTTTGCAAGGCCTGACAGATTAGGAGAACGCTTTCTGCTTTTGAACCATTTAAGGAACTCCTTTAAAGCCCCTCTTTCTCCGCTACTGCTAGGGTGTGTGAACACAAACTGTACGTGGACCAGCTTACACACCCTTTATCACACTGCACCTTGCCAGTTTTGGGATAAACAAGGACAGTGTGAGGCTCACGTGATGTTTGGCTGTGAACCATGTATCTGATTGGGCATGAGGGGTCACCTCCTTCACCAGTTGGCACTTTCCACAGCGCGGACGGATCTTCCACTGTCGTAGCAGCCTTGCTGAACATCCCCTTTAGCACTGGGTAGGGAATATCAATAATCTGGGCATTTTCAGCAGTTATGGATAACGTTGTATCTGTGGCGGCTCCTTGTTCTTCTGAATCTTCGTTTCGTAACCTTGACATGGATGATGAGAAGAATTTCTTCTTCAGGGCGTCCTTCTGCTTGTGACTCATTCTATAGAAGCCCTTCTCGTCGATCCCAAGGAAGGAGAAATCTTCAGTTAATCGGTATTCCCTCGACCAATGACTGCGAGGAACTGCTCGTCTTGTTGCCTCTTAACTTCGCCTCTTATTCGCTCTATGGAAGGGGAAGCCCGTCTGGTTTCTTTTGCAAGCTTGGCATCTTCGTCCGCTTTCACTAATCTGTTCATACTTTCACTTGCGTTTTGTGTATATACCTTGGGCGGAAACCCAAGGCCACACATCGAGCGAATGTCGGCCGTTGCACTTTCCCGAATAACTTCCGCGTTCTCTTTTAAAAAATACGTTGTAAATTGATCACCATTCTTGTGCAAGCCTGGCCATTTTCGTTTAACATTGTTCAATGCAATGTCGAACTCGGCACCTGAAGTGCAGTCAACTAGTCCACCCTCAGTCACTTCTCCAAGTACCTTTCCAAAAATATCACAGACAATTTCGTCGGCCACACTTCCTGATATTCCAAGCTCACTCAGTTTTCGTTTGACATTGTCCCTCAGGTGAATGTCACAACGCAAATGCTTTGCGTCTACAAAGACTTGCGACATGGCCTTAAAGAGGTTTTCCTCTCCATCTGTTCCGTAGGCTAGAACACCACTAGTGTCTTTGTTGTACTTTGTCATTAGGAGAGGCAAAGTCTTGTATGATGTTAGAAGCTTTTGTTTGTGCAAAATGCCGGGTCCTATGCAGACAGGGTGGACTCCCTTGTTAGTAGTTAACATCAGGTTGCGATAGGTGGTAAAGGTGTAGTAATAGTCGGCAATCTGAAAAGTACAGTCTACTTCCAAGATGCAGAACGCTTCAGGATTGGTGCAGAATCGCACTACATCAGTTAACTGCTGGTCGGTGGCGAGAAAAACTATCGGCTCTGGGAACAAGGGGATTTCTCTGATAAAGAGGTTTTCTCTCAATCCTTGCTGTTCTTCCTTCGCCTTTGCCAACACCTGTAGAAGGGGATCGCCAGTGGAAAGGGGTACATCAACCTTCTGGCGCTTCGCTTGTCTGTTGATGTTGTACACCTGATCCCTGTTTCTTGGAAATTCGCCTGCAGACTCGACTTGCATGATTCCCCTCGTTCTTCGACAACCGAGTGAATGACTCGACGAGGGGATGTTCTTTTAACTTGTCTTGCACAAATTCTCGGGTGCTCTGCATGGTTCTTTTAAAAGGACGTGGTGTTGATCCTTTAGAGTTCCCATGGCTCTTGATGTTGACTTCTTGTTCGCCGTCTGTAAACATATATTGAACAATTGCCAAATCGTGAGGCGATGTTGATGTAGCCCGATGTGCAGAGATTATTGACTTTCGCAAGGAGGGTAAGCTTTTATTAGTGAAAAACTGGCGTTGCACTATATGCAACACGTGGTCAGGTGGGCAGTCATCTTTGTCCTCTAATCTGTGACAAATTCCAGAGTTGTCTGTGGAATACGGAAACTTCTTTGAGCCTGTACACAACCAAGCGCCAAGGTCGTCGCACTTTACATCAGCTTTATTTGACAGATTCGACGTGTCCACAACAAAGACAGTGTTTTTAGATATATTTGTTGGGACACGCGTCGCCATTAATGTGCGATCAGCAAAGGGTTTTAAAAGAATTTCAGCCGCATCATCAGTATTCATCCCTTTGGTTAGGCCCCACTTGTAGACTGGTAGACGTTGGTCTCCGTCATAGAATTTTATGTCCGCGATAGGGCCAAGAGGCAACTCCTCCTCGTCACTTTCGTTTCTCTCACATTCCGCGGGTACTTCTTCAGTACCTGAAAATTACAATAAAAAGTTATATACTGTATTATTACAATTTTAAATAAAAATAAAATACAGGCAAGCCACCAACATATGTATGAATACATGCATGTATGCAGAAAAGAACGAAAATTAGAAAAAAATTACTACTTCACTCCTTTTCCCAAAGTTGGCGCGGGTATATAATGAGCGTAGAATGATCCACATTTCTACGATTTTGTTGTCTAGTAAAATTAAAAAAGCTAGGTTCTTGGAAACTCAACATCATAGTACATTCATCCACGCGCTCGAGAGATTCAAGGAGAATGTCTTCAGAGGTAGACATAGGAGTCCACAAAGGTTAACCACCAAGTTCACTTACGCCCAGGTGCGCAGGTTGTTTGTAGAAGTACGCGTAAAGGTACAGTGTATATCCAAATTTAAATTGTTTTAAATAATCAAATATAAGGTACACATTGTTTTTCACCCTTTCTCAGATGACTTGTCTACACCTCCAATGTCTCCTTTTGGATAAATATGTTTTACTTTCTGAAATTAAACAAACCACATTTATTAGGTTGTCCTTAGGTATATACAATCAAACACTTAACGTTCGATTGTGTTCGATAACTCAATAGATTATCTGTGATTGCGTTTGGTAACTCCTTGGAATATCTAACTCAATAGAACATTTGATAATTATAGAACATAGGCAGTCAAACTTGTTAAAACGTTAACTTGCCGAAAAAAAAATCGAAACTGCATGCTTTGGTTCGGTGTCATTAAACTTTGTTAGCGATGTCTGTTTAGTGTATAAGACGTTATAAGAGAAGAAACGCACTGGATGCGGTAATTTACAATCATTGTCTACGTAGTATTTTAATGATTCTGCCTTTATTATTGTGCTGATACTGCGAGAGCTTTTTCCCTTTTTCAGTCTGTGCACTTACTGTAGGCAAAGGTTCCTCATCGCTTGTTGCTTCAAGATCAATCACGATAGTGCCGCGCTCCTCATTGTCAACATTTTGGCCACAAACTGTAACATCGGCATCTCCATTGTTAACAGCAGCAAATTCATGTTGGTCATCTGTCACTTGTTTTCTTCCTTGTTTCGACATTTTCGTTCCTAGAGGGTGATCTCCAGTTCCTTCAAAAAAAGAAATGTATGTTTCGTTTTTTTTTTTTTTTTGTCAGTGGTTTATCGCTAAAAAAATATAATTTTCAATTTTGAATCCAATAAAAGCTTTGCTTTGTTACGGTAATACAGACATACCGAAGAGAAATACTTAGATATTTGTACATTAGGTTACTACGACTCGCTCGAAATCTTGCAAAGCCGCGATAACCTCACTTTCTCTAGCTCTGAAATAGGCCTGTTTGGCAATTAGTTGAATAATAAAACGGTTTTCCTACTCGATCGTGCTCGATCGTGCGCAATATCTTCTAATTTTAAGCAACTCGACCTATTAGTTTTAATTATAAAGAATCTATCTTTAATCAATGGCGGATCCAGATTGCGGCCCGTTTAGGCCACTTCTCAAGATGCACCATTGCTTGCAATAGTATTCTGAATGTCGGGTTGCACTATATTACAATCAGCAGGTTATTGTGCAATTTTTACCCAACCCAAACATCCTCATTGTAAAGCAGTTTTTTAAACAAAGTTTAAATGTCTAACCTGAAATTGGTGTTAGCCAAGCCAAACTCTGAAGTTCCTTTTCCGATGCCCCCGCTTTGAGTAGTCGGTTCAGAATCCATTGGACAAGTAGTTTACAGGATCGAGGACTGCAGTCTGGTGTCACTAACAAAAAGACCATTGCAGTTCCCTCCAAGATCTTCAGAAACAGGATGAGTGTCAACCAAGAACAGAGCATCTTTGTGCTTTCCCACTGAGAATATGTAAGGGTGACATGTGTAAATGGCAACGGCGCTTTCACTCTGATCTAGCTTCTGTGTTAGTGCATTGATCAGCTCGGTTCTGCCATTATCTGAAAACACGGTGTTTGACGAGATGCACTCGTCTGATAGTTCATAGTCGGAAGACAAGATCTTAAGTTCCTTCAGTTTTAGTTTTGCTTCAGACACGTCATAATACTGATCAAATTTTCGGTGTTCGTTGATCATCCTTGGTAGATTAATGATAGTGTCCTCAGCGATTTGTTTGACGTCATCCCACTGAACATCGCTTTTCTCGTTAACCTTAAAGTAATAATAATTATATTAACTGGAGAATTATACAGATGCATATTGAATGAATGAATGAATGAATGAATGAATGAATGAATGAATGGATACAGTTGTGAACCGATATTCGATTAACAAACTAACTTACATTAACCAAATGTAGAACTGAAAGACCGCGATCCAGCTTTTTCCCCATATTCCTTGTAAATTATAATAAGCAGTAGTGTTTAACTTTTCTAATCAATTATTGTAAACCCAGTCCCCCTCAAAATTGGAATTTTCTATATATTTTGTATTGTAACAACATTTTAATTCTGAATCAGTGAGCTGCGAGAATGTGAGAAATAAACATATTTAATATTATTATTACTATTATTATTATTATTTAATTGTAAGCATTTTATAGAGTTGAGAATAAAATAATTATTTTTAAAAAAAAAAATTATTATTATTATTATTATTATTATTATTATTATTATTATTATTATTATTCGCGTCTAATTTTACCTCGTTCAAGAATCTGTCGCAAATGGTTAGGGCAAGGAACGCACAGCAGTTGGTACCGTCATCCTGTGGTGTCTGGGCAGAGCTCTGATTCACAGACAAATTCATCAAACGTAGAGATGCCTCCGGTTGATTAGTATCTAGGAGCCTAAGAACTTCAGCGGCAGTCGGTCTTGATTCTGGGTCAAATTGTGTGCATAATTTGAAGACGTCGTCAATTTGCCACCACTGAGTTGTCCGGAAAGACTCGTATTTGACGTCAGGACGGGGTAGCTTCTGCTGTCTCAAGGTATTTCTCAAAGCCTTTTCCGAGAATGGGACACCAGAAGCTTCAAATTCAGCACGATATGGATTAGAAAGATTTGGATTTATCATCGAGAACATCATGAGGCCTAAAGCCCAAATATCAGCCTTTTTAAGGTCCTCCTGACCAGCGAACTTTAGATCTTCTAATAGGATCTCTGGTGCCATAAATACAGGTGTGCCACGGCAAGGTGATTCCGTCTTCGGCTTCAAAAATGTGCTTGTCTGCATGTTAGGGGAACGACTCAAACCAAAATCTGCAAGTTTGCAGACAATGGGGCATTCAGCATAGGATTTGGCCAGATCCACATCATTCTGTTTGCTGTAATGTTGATTGCAGACCAAGGTGTTCCCTGGCTTTAGATCTCTGTGCGCGATATTGTTCTTGTGGAGAAAGTCCAATCCGGAAACAACGTCCCGCGCACACAGTAACAAGACATCTGCGAACGACGTAAAGTCGAATTCCGCATCAACGAAATGTAAAAAATCTTCAAGCGAATTTACCTGTTTTTAACTCCCAACGGATTGAAGTCAAAACAAGCATGCTCCATCATTATGGCGTAGGGTTCTCGGCAAAATCTTAAAAACTCAGTCACATTTCTATGGCCTTTCACGGTTTTAGGATCGCCGCTTCCTTCTCGAATCGACGTCTTGCTTCAGCCGATTCACCTTTCATTTTTTTCACAATAACATTTCGACGGTGTTCTTTCTCGTATTTGACAAGGTAAACTGAACCAAACGTACCGCTTCCGAGCTCCTTCTCTACAGTTACCTCACTCCATTCGAACTCAGGAAACTGTGTTTTTGGTTTTGGCCTTTTAGCGAGCGATGGAAGCTTAAAACAAGCCGCCATCTTCGCGCCGCCACGTGAAAATATATTCCGAATTTTGGCGCGATTTTACTGCTCAAAGGTCAACAAAGGTCAACAGCCTCGTTTCCGTTGTCGATGTCACTTAATCCAGTGTCACGTAATGACAATAAAAATTCAAAATCTTATGCTTCAGGTGTGGAGGCTGGGAAAAAGGCTAAAATAAAATATAATATGAAGGAGTGAATGCTGCGTGCGTCAGGAGCCCATAAATAATAGGCTCTTGGTGCGTGTAATAATGCGTGACAAATTTTGGCCTTCCCTTAACTGGGGCTCCTTCGGTACCTTTTCGGGCCTGTAAAACTGTTTTGGGCTTGCTCAATTGCATTTAAGATATCGATGGTGTGTTAGTTTTGAAAGTAACACAACAAACTATAACCTAGTCCCGAAACAAAATAGACTGGTTTGCAAGCTACGACCCCCCGAGCTACAACCCAGCGGGGGGATGTGTACTCGAAACGTTCATGACGGGGGTCTGACTTTATTTCTTTTATTTTATTTTTTTTAGGGGGGGGGGGGATTAGAAATGTGGGGTTAGAAATGTGGACTCCCGGAATTTTTTTACAAATTTTGAGTCCGCGTTTTACAAATTTTTGAGTCCGCGTTTTACAAATTTTTGAGTCCGCGTTTTACAAATTTTGAGTCCGCGTTTTACAAATTTTGAGTCCGCGTTTTACAAATTTTGAGTCCGCGTTTTACAAGTCCGCGTTTTACTAGTCCAGTCCAGTCCAGTCCAGTCCAGTCCGCGAAATACAGTATGCCGAAATTTCGGTGGGAGCAAAAGTGGAATTTCCGATTGGTAAAAAGTTGTTCCATTTGGCGGTAAACCCCGGTACGTCGCGGTGCCCGACGGTGGATCTGGAACTGGTACAAACTACGAGAAACGTAAATGGAACACGACATTCCGTTCGGAAATTCCAACCGGGGAAACGGGACCACCTTTTCAGATTTTCCACTTTTTCTGGGAATTTTCCAGTGGGATGAACCGACGAAACGTGTTCCATTTACCGCTGAACTGGAAATTCCGGAAATTTTGACTAAATGGAAAGCGCCCTAGGTTACACTTTTTTCAGCTCGATCGAGAATTTTTCTGCCTATTGCCCAGTCTTGCGCGGCTCTATTCTGCCGCCGCTTCGCCATCCGAGCGTCTTCGCTCGGATGGCTCGTTGGCAATGAACAAGAAAACTTCCACATTTAACTAAGACACTGCTTGTTAAGCGAATAACGAACAACAACAACTTTCCAAAAACAATTTAAACCTTATTGTCATTTTCAGACATCAAAGGATGGGGAGTGAACTGACCTGGATTTATGGCTTTTTCCTTTTCTTCTATCTGAAACATTTCTTCCAGTAACTCTAAGTTTATACTCTTGGTGCGATCAGAGGCTCTCGTCCAAAGTGAGGAGGAAACCTTCGAACAGGCAAAATTACGCTATTACTAACTTTTGCATTAGGAAGACTGTCACACGAGATTTGTCTTACTAGGGATAAATTTTTGCTATTTTTAGCAAGTAATTGCAAAAGCTGTGAAACAAAAACTTGTGAATCATGACACGTCTGAAAACCGAGCAAGATGCTCAAAACATTTGCTCACTTTCACAAAGCTCTCTAATGAGTCACTTGGCCACGGCGAAACCCTAGTTATCAGACTAGCCTAACCTGCGATCAAGCGTCCTTTTTTAGTTTTCGGGGGAACACGAAAGTCAGCGAACAATAGGAAGTCGATTTTTTCGAGGCGCGAAGGGCCAGCGAGAGTCACACGCGCGGGCGTCACTCTCCGTTTTCATCCTTGCTCGAGATCTTTCGTCTGACTGTTCGAGCGTTCTTGACTATGAAAAACTACGGACTGTTTTACAGTCTAGCGGACAAGGACCGCCTGGTCACAGGTTAAGACTAGCCAAGAGTCACAAGTTTTTTAAAATCATTTTTAGCATGTTGAATATTCGAATTTTGTGTAGGGTGTCGTTTGTGCATAGGTGCTTGGGTATTTACGGAAACAAACTACAGTTGAAGCTAAATGCAAATGTCTCATTTAATGACTGCCCAGTGATACTCAAAGTTCATTGTACGTATTTACATCTTACATTTGCACGGCTGAAAGCTATAACTTGAGAGTGGTGTTCCACTCTATCTTACGGTCACGTTCTGTCCGATAAACACTTAAGATATTTATTTCCAGCAAAGAAAAAAAAAACTTCCGCAGGAGACTTTCAGCAGTAATACAGGGTGTCCCAAAAGTTCGTTCCTCTAATTTCATGCGCAATAACTTTTGATCAAAACTTTTATTTTTACATGAAATATCTATTCATTTTGAGCTTTTTTATCACCTAGTATGCAGGAGTCACTTCGACCCCCAAACAATATAACTTTTTAGATTAGGCAGCTGAAACAAGATATTTTGGGCATTGATCCAAGAAAAGATGATCATTCCGTCCCCTTTCTACAGTAAGGCTTTTGCTCTTCTTAATAAATTTGAGACGAGCTGAACATTGCTTGGCGGACGGCCCCGGCCGGGAGTAAAATTTTTTTTTCCATCTTAAGGGTCTCCAAACTTTGCTTTTCATGAACCTGCTCCAGACTTAACTTGCTAACTGTTATAAGAGCTACCTCGTCGGGTTTCCTCTTTTGTACTTAGCCTTCTTTAAAACTATTTTAGCGGTTTTATTCAGGACTTTCGGTCTTCCCCCCTCGTTTCTTGTCTGTAAAACCTTCATTTCTCTATGACCATCTTACCTCCCAACTTTCGGATTTTTTCATTTTTTTTAGGAATTATGTTGACTGATAAGCCAGTAGATAGAAATACATGCTTCTGCTCGCACGTAGGTGAGTGTTTTTTCGTAGAGAAGGTTAGGAGTTCGAGCATTTCGGGCTACAAAATAAAAAATATATATAGCGGGAAAATCTACTCGTGCAGCGCACCTTTTAGCGCGAAATTACAGAAATCGAATTTCGAGTCAAAAGATGACACAAGAAGTACGAAATATTAAATTAGATTGAAAGTCAAAACTATTGTTTAAATCATATGCTGACCAAGTCCAATCGTACTGCGTTACAGACTTTTAAAGTAGACGAACGAACTTTTGGGACACCCTGTAGTTTGTAAATACAAAATATGTAGGCCATTAACAAGATGAAGTCATTACACTACTCTAGTATCAGAATCCTTCGGGGTTTTTCTTTCTTGTGCAAATTGAGGAACTTTTAACTTAACCTTGCAGATAATAATTAAAGTTAAAAATGGAAGGAAAAACGAAAAGGATTTTGGTAGTAACAGTAGGACAATGACTCCATCGTGAAAATGGCATGGTACTTCGGTAAGTGTTCATAAATAATGACACAAGCGCCGTTCCACAGGTGACGTAAAACTTATAAAAAGCCATCCGTTTGCTTTTTTCCAAAACGCCCCGCACTAACGTCAACTGCCTTACCTCCTCTCCCCTAAACGTCCAGTTGACGTTAAGCGGGGGGAAAGTGAATATGTCGACGGCCCCTTAAGACTGGTTTTTACTAGCGCATAAACATAAGCATAAGCACAAGCACTTGTGTAAGCAAGTGGAAACTGGGTCGACATAAGCATAAGCATAAACACAGAAAAAAACGGACAAGCTCGTTCTTCTTGTGCTTGGGCTTATGTCGTAGCTTTGACTACTGTGAAAACGGAGTCGACATAAGCAAAGGCATAAGCACAAGGCCGTGGACCAATCATAGGCAGTCCCAGACCTCATGCAAACATATCAAAAGCAATATGGCGGACAAGGAGTCCTCCATCTTGTTTATCATCGGGTTGAGGAGAGCTGGTATCGAGAATTGAGTCAAATGTGCCATTCTGCATGTGTCTATGTCCTTTTGCTTATGCTTATGCGCTAGTGAAAACCAGGCTTTTGAGAACCAAGCAGGGGACTTGGTGACCACTATGAAAACAGACCAAATACAAAAACTGAATAAATTTTCACTAACCAACTGGGTCGGAACTTTGTTCCAAAAGAAAGGTCTTAATTTCACTCTGGACTGCACTGCAACTGATCGACCAGGAACGCCATCCATCGCCAGAGGAGGGGGTGGAGGAATTCCACCAGGGAGGGGTGGTGGTGGCGGTGGAATGCTACCGGAAGCAGATCTTGTTGCATCAGAGTCTCCATTCTCCTCAGCAGCTTTATGAAATACAAGAAAATATACAGTTTTGTATATTTTGCCCTACTAAACAGCAGCTTGACAAGAAAACAATGCACCGGTTCATCGTAATGCTAAGGTTTGTAGCTATCATTGTATTGTTTGCTGTTTTCGCAGCAAGTCTTGTATGGAATGTTCCGAAATAATGAGACCCATCTCCCTCTGGTACTACATTTTTGTTGATGAACTCAACACAGGAAACAAAGCCAAACTGACAAGTAGTTAAGGGTGTGTCCGACCGACCTTACACTGGAATAGCAGGTCAATCAAAGGCATCCCAAGAAACATAGACGTACACATGAATCATACGTTTTTATAAATGAACGAATGAGAATGGGAAACAATAAGATGAAAAGAAAATATGAGGAAGAAGTTAAACATCACATGACATAAGTGTAATTGTTAACTTTAAAATTAGTTACTTATTAAACATATCATCACCCAAAAGCGTAGAGTTAAAACAAGAGTATACAAAGATATCAAGACCTTTGATACAGCTGCCGCAAAAACACACGTTCGCACAGATTAAGCCAAATAAAACGAGAAGTTACGTAAAACTTGGCCATTGTTGTGAACTCTTTGAGCTAGCCTTTTGAGAGGGTTTACACAGTTTAATATCTTATAACTTAAGATTGCTCAGGAAAATAACTCCTGAACCTTTTGTTTCCAATTTTGCTACTCGATCTAAAGAATCAACAGTCAAATTCAAATTTTCTGCTCTGGAGTAATTCACTGTAAGGTGTTGAACTCTCCAGCCTTAAGCCACAAAGTAATCTCCGGATTATAATAAAATAATAATTGCACATTGCACCTGTAAACTTGACATATTCCGAATGCTGCCTTGATTTAAAGAACCAAACGAAACTTTAAGGTGGCTCGATACAGTTTTTCAGGGTCAATACCTCCCAAGTTTGAGCATAAACTACTTCGTCATAAAGAAAGTTTTGGAAAAATTGCCATCACAGTTGTATTAGATAAAGATGAAAATTTGTTATGATCAGGGTTGCAACAGCATCGGAGTTGTCATAGCAACGAAATGACGCTATGAGCTATTTTACTTGCAGCAGTATATCTCGGCACTAGGAACTGTTCTTCGAAAATCATTCACGGGAGCTTTTTCCTTCAATAGCAGCCTCGATGTTCGTGAAGTTTAAGCGAAATCTGCAAGAGCGTTATCGAGATATTTTAGGATAAAGTTTTTATTGTTAGAAACACAGTAAAAAATGGACAATATTGTTGTTTGGCCGTTATCTGTAGAAAATGAAGCGCTTTCGACATGCAATTTCACCTCATAGTAGTTTCAATCTTTTTAAAAGCGTGTGTGAAAGATCATGGGAGATAGCTCCAGCCGATTGCTAGAAAGAAGGGTTTGATTAGTATGTATCGAAGCGCTCTTGTTAGCGGTTTTGTAAACATCTTGGTCTACTTTAACAAATTAGTGAATAATTTTTAAACCGCTCGATGGCTTTTTTATAAAATTTAAGATTCTTGAGATTACCTTTCCTTTTATATGACCTTTTAGTTTCAAGATTATTGATATGTTATAAGTCAGTGAAATAAGGGCTACAATTTGTTACTTTTTTATCAGAAGTTTCGTCATTACAATTGAAAGCCTCTAATTATTCAAGGCATTGTCTCCGAGTTTCATTTTCACGTGAACAGTACTAACTAACAATGCAGTTGAAATATGCAAAAATGTTAGCTATTGCTGTGCACGAAAATATGAAACTTGGACACAATACCCTGAATAATGAGAGGCTCACACTTGTAAACACAAAATTTCTGCCAAAATATTGGCGAATTGTAGCCCTTATTTTACTGCCTTACAATATATCAATAATCTTGAAACTAAAAGGTCATATAAAAGGAAGGTTAATCTCAAGAATCTTAATTTTTTAAAAAAATCTATCGAGCGGTTTAAAAATTATTCGCGAATTTGTTAAAGTAGACCAAAATGTTCAAAAAACCGCTAACAGAGCGCCTCGATACACACTAAGCAAATCCTTCTTTCTAGCAGACGGCTGAAGCTATCTCCTTGATCTTTCACACATGTTTTTAAAAAGATTGAAACTACCCTGGGGTGAAATTGCATGTCAAAAGCACCTCGTTTTCTACAGATAACAGCCAAACACCAAGATTGTCCATTTTTTACCGTATTTCTAATCACAAACTCTTTATCCCAAAATATCTAGATAACGCTCTTACAGATTTCGCTTAAACTTCACGAACGTCGAGGCTGCTATTGGAGGAAACAGCTCTCGCGAATGATTTTCGAAGAACAGTTCCTAGTGCCGAGATATACTGCTGCAAGGAAAATAGCTAATAGCGTCATTTCGTTGCTATGACAACTCCGATGCTGTTGCAACCCTGATCATAACAAATTTCCATCTTCATCTAATACAACTGTGCTGGCAATTTTTCCAAACTTTGTTTATGACGACGTAGTTTATGCTCAAACTTAGGAGGTATTGGTCCTGAAAAACTGTATCGAGCCACCTTAAACCGAAACTTTAAAACAAATTTAAAACCTCTCTATTGCTTAAGGTACGATAAAACGGGCACCAAAAACGCTGATTTGTTGCAGGACAGGATTGATGTGTGGCTAGTAAAACGTTTAACATCGCTTTTCAGGTACCGCAGCCTTAATGGATCATTTGAAGTTTCTGGGTAACTGACCACCTACCCCTCCCCTACGCCACAATTTTGCCCTAAGCAAGAACTAAGTGCTAATGTTGACTTAGGGGAGGGATAGGTGGTCAGTTACAAAGAAACTTGAAATGATCCGCTTCAGATAAAACGAATGAATGTTATGTACTGTTTAAAAAACGAGCAGGAGTGTTTTATCAGGTTTAAAAAATAGTTTTTAAGCCTGATAACACATGACCGCGAGTTTTTTGAACGGCTTCAAAATCTATGATATAGATCAACTCATTCTTGCAGTACTATTTAGATTTGGGGTTATTTTGGTCTAAAAAAATTGGACCTAAAGTTTAGCCGTGTCTTTATCAGATATGAAAACACCCTTTAAATATCAATTTCTTTTGTTTTTTCCTTTATGAATTATTAATGAGTTTTTGAACTGGTTATAGAATAGTATTTATGTTATGCTACAAACTGATACCAATTAGTGATTAAAAGTTACAGATCTTAAGCTTACAAAGCAACAAAGCAACATACCATTTAAGACTTTTCCTTTCGTTTCCTCAGCTGTTGTCGACACAAAGACACATGTAATTAAGAGAGACATGTAATTAAGAAGCTTAAGTCAGTAGACAAGCGGGTTATAAGCAGAATCCGAGGGTCTATTATTTTCAATGGATCACGTGACTTTGTCAACTTTAAACTTAACAGAATAGATCTCTGAGTTTTTTTGCCACCATAAAATTTTGTTCTGCTTGTGGACAAAAGAGGGAAGTGATTGATAAGTGAGGGTGATGTTGAAACATATATTTCTTTAAGAAAAAAAGGATTTTCACTCTCACTCACTGTATTACATTTTTCTTAGCAATTTAGTAAATTCTCCATTCAAATTGCAGTCCCTACCAAATGACCAAAGCGAAACCTTATCGGTCTTGATATGCCGGTAAGTTTTAAGGATTGAAATTTATCCAAATTAATTTTTTTTGTCCGAAATAAGTAAACAAATATATAATTCGATGCAAATTTTTCTTCCTTTTCATTGGCCCACCACGTGACCTGCAAATAACTGCCTACAAATAATGGTGTGCTCATGCGCAATGTCGTTCAACTGTATTTGGCTGCAAACACTATTCTGCTCATGCGTAAATGAACCCACGCTTGCCCCTTCTTACGATCACGGCAGATCGCTTCGCCGACTTAGCAGAGAGCGATTTGGCAAGTTTACTCGATCAAAAGAACAGTGAAAATACAACAAAAGCCACAAAAGTCACTTATAACGTATTTCGAGAATATCTAAAAGAAAAAAAATTAACGAAGAGTCACTTATTTCACCAAAAGAAAAGTTGGCATCTGATATGATAAAATTTTACGCTGAAGGGAGGAAAAGGAATGTCGAGCTTTACACAAGTTTCACTTCTTGGGATATGCTTCACAGCCCTGAAGAAGAGCATATTTGTAACGAGCCAAGTATCGAAGACTCTAACACGAAGCAGAGAGTTAACAATTTTTACAACTGCACTTTTAAATTTTAGTCTTTAAGTAAATTTTCAGCTACCGTGTTAATGCTACTCATTATTGAATCAATATATTTTACCTTTTTTCGGATTTCAAGTTCTTGAAGACTGTAAACTTGTTCTTAAAATTCTTCATTAGTTTAATCGATGGATAGATTTTGTTATGGAACGGTTAACTTATTTACAAGGTAAAGTGGAAAGAATAAATTATTGAAATGAGAAGGAAACCATTTGATCTCTGTCATTATTCCTGGAAGGCAGCGCGCGCTAACCGCTTTCCGAAGATACTCAATAAAAAACAAACTCAGTGGTCGAATGATAATACAATTATTGAACTCGGTTATCGCAAAATATCGTGATTTGTCAGTGTCTCGCAGCTCGGCTTCGGCAAATAATTCATCTGCTCGCCACTGACAAATCACAATATTTTGCTCAACCTCGTCCAATAATTGCTAATTATCCATGCAAAGATGCAACAAGGTTGGTTATTTCTTAGTTTGATAGCTTTGAACCTTAGTTAGCTGTGTTATAGCCTCCCACGTAGACGTTCTTAGGGCTTCGTCACGCGTTCCTGTCCCCCAAAAGTTTATGGGGAAGGATTGTGTGACGAAACCCTAACAACGACTGCATAGGTAGCTAGCTGTGTTAATTCAACCGTGGTGAGCTTACTTCGGGATTAGGGCTTTGAAAATCACAATGTGTGACAAAGTTGACAAAGCCACCAGAACTCCATTTTACAGATGAGCGCACAAAGGAATTATTAGTGCAGATGATAATTACGCATGGATGTGCATGCATGTCTAAGCAGCAAACACACATACCATACTTCTCAAATCGATCTGTACTTTCCTCTTTCGGTTTCTGAACAGACAGTAACACTACACCTTCTTTGGTTTCAGTCTCCATTAGAATCTGCCGCCTTTCTTCCATTGCCTTCTGAATGTTGGTGCATCCCATTCCACCAGAATCAAGTTCCAATTTGCCATCTGTAGCTTCTTCCTTCTTTGGATCGACTGAATGTGATTGTGAAGGAGCTTCATTCTGAATGACTGCACCTTCATTAGTTGTTCCCGTGAATGTACCAAGACCAGAGGTGCTCTGGAGGGTTCCCTGGGGGATCTCTGTTCCTGTGAATGTACCAGAGGTCCCCTGACCAGTGGTGTTGGTTGCCAATGGAATGTTCCTTATGTGAACATTGTCGTATACATCATCTCCAGCAGGAGTAACACTAACCGGTGCAGGAGGTTCTTGATAAATACTAGAGCTATCGTCATCTTGTGTTTCGGAAACACTCCCTGGTTTTGGTGGTCTTGGAGGTTTGCTTGATGATGATGATGATAATGATGACGTTGACGATGAATCGCTAGATGTATCCTTTCCTCCACGTTTTGATGGAAATATTTCAACAGTTTCATAAGCATTTGATGAGGAGCTGCCACCTCGCCCAGGCCTTACTGGAGGAGCAGCCTGTTGGGACGTACTGTCATTAGAAGACGCTGTTGCGTCAGACGAGCCTTTAGGTTTTTTAGGACGTGAAGGGCGAGTAAAATACTCAGAGGATGAATTATCTGTGGGTGTTGAAAGTGTTGATATAGGCTTGGAAGGCCTTTGAGACATCTGTACAGCCTCGTATCCATCATCTATTTGCACAGGAAGACCAGGTAGTTTATCACTGTCTTTTCTCCTTGGTGGAGAGGCACCAAAAACAGGAGTCAGACCTGAGTTACTGCCTTTTAATGACTCTTTGCGGGGTTGAGGTATGGTTGTACTCCCTTCCCTGAGAGAATCTTTTCTTGATTGAAGAACCTGTCTCCTAGAGAAAGAGTCGAGAAAAGAAAAAAAAAACAAGAAAAGTGACCACTGTTGAATCATGCACTTATCCCAAAAAACTGTACACCCTTTCATTACCGTTGTTTGTGCCAACTGCCGTAAATCGGTGGGATATCATAGTCTGGGTGAACCTAGTCCTGAATACGACTATTGTTGACAGGGACTGACGTTTTGACAACCTGTGCGGTAGTCATCCTATTCAGGCCTGCACTCAACCAGACGTTCATATTCCAACTACTCATGAAATGATTCCTGGGTTCAAATCTTTCACAGTCAGGTTTTAGCAACAAATGCAGTTAAACATGTCTTCCACAGAGGTAGTCACTTGTCAGTCAATCAGCAAAACTGATCTATTGGTTGTGAGGATTACAAGATTAAGCCTCCATATAATTTTGCTCTACAGTGTAAATTTGAAAAATCTTTTCAGTTTCTGCTGTATCCTAACCCAGATGATGTCTATGAGTAAATCCTTCTTCTACTTGGATACGCTAATTAACTTTGCCATTATCAGACTGATGCCGTTAAAAAAGAGCATCATCCCACCTCAAGGCAAAAACAAAAAACCAGTAATGGCCCTTGAGACACAAGTGATATGAAACTTTTACCGTAACTGACTTACATGGTCCATGACAGCACTCCAGTTTTGACTTGAGAATCTAAGTTTCTTACAACATCCTTAACCTTTTTAACCTGATAAGGGTAGCGTAAAAAAAACATCATTATTTTCGAATATTTAAGGCTAGCCTGTGTACAACCGCCACCTCCCCTCATTCTGAAGTGAGGACCCAGCTGTACAGGGTAGTTTAACACTAAATTTTATTTTTTTTTTTTTACCTACGTTGAGCGTACCTAATGCTAAGGTAGGTGTTGTTACCTACCTACCTTGTAATCACATCGCGTAAAAAAAAAAGAAAAAAATGCGTCAGGGCAAGGTGAAAACTCTTTCAAGGGCTACCCTCCCTTCATGTAAACACGCCCTTAGAGAAGTCAGGAAACAAGAAGTAAAGAACATGTGTATCGTTACTGAGGGCTCAGTGTAATGACTCAAATGTCCGATAATAAACCAGTTTGGATGGCAATCACATGACACAAAAGAGCGTTATGAGCCAGACAAGAGACTCTATACTTTTCCAATGTATCCACTGTAGCAAAAAGAGATACTGTCTAGAATATACAGTGAAACCCCACCTTACGGTAATACGGTCACTTCATTATTACGGACACCTTTTTGGCCGCCCAGCAAAACGGCCATACAGTCACTTGTAATTATACCACTACAGGAGAAATTTCTGCAATTTGATTGGCTTAGAGCAGTGGTATTTCAGCTTAATTTGAAATACCTACATGTGAAAATTACAAACCTTTTGCGGGTAGTAGTATAAACAAATAATAGCAGGATTTGTACGTGATATTTGGCATAAATACCACTCGTGATATTTCAAAATTGTCTCAAATTTCACTCGCCTAACGGCTCGTGAAATTACGTAGAACAATTTTGAAATATCACTCGTGGTAGTTATGCCAAATATCACTACAAATCATGCTATTACCTATACAAAACCCTCGTTAATAGGGCCAAATTTTTTTGGCCCATTGGTAACCGTATTGACGAGGTTCCGCTGTACTACGTTAGGGGCTGCGCACTGTACGGCCTTCCTGAAAAGATTGTAACTGCTTACATCATCACTTAGATAAAACAAAGCAAAAAGAAATTTACCTGAACTGTTGCTTGTATAGGTGCATTTACCACAGACAACACTGATGCAAGTTGCTCCAACTCCTAAATAGCGAATTAGTTGAATATAATTAACACTTCCGGAAGTGCCCCTATATCAATTTAGTTCTGATCACTCTCATAGCAACACCAAGCGAGGGAAATTACCATTCTGGAGATACCGGGGGGAAAGGTCTCAAGAAAAAATATATCAAGATTCAAGCATGAGACGCAGACTGTTTCATCACCAGATGAAGCAACCAGAAGAGAGTTGAAAATACGACGCGCAGCGGAGTATTTTTGACGAACTTCGAGGTGTTTCATCCGGTGGTGAAACACGGTGTCGAATGCTTGATATTACCTCTCAAACAAAATGATTTTAGAAGGAGAAATTAAGGACGCAAAAATGAGCAGTTTTTCATCTGATTTCCAAACACGCATTAAACACTCATTTCCTTTGTATTTTCATCATGAATTATTAATGAGTTTGAGAAGTCTGAAAGCAAAAGTGACAATTGCTTCCAGTGTTCCTAAAAAAATGAAAACTCTATTTCTTATCTTCCCCTGGTCATACAGTGCACTTGAAAGCAGACAAAGACAACATTCAAACTAGCAGAAAGAAGGCCTTGGACTTGATCTTTCATCCTGCCTGACAATATTCTAATAACAGACTAGGCAAGAACAAAAATTTAAAAAATACCCTTTGCAGAGTGCGGACAACGTCCTTGAGAAATTGTTCTTGTTCTGCTACAGAAGTTGTGAGTGCTGCGGATAAAAGGAAGTAGATATTACATACATACATTCCTGTAGATATCCAAACAAGGAGGTACAGTTTTGCTTTATGTAAGGGAAAATATTCCATTGACTGTTAAGAATGACTTAGCAGCAAATAATGAGAAGTTGTTATGGATTGAAATTAACAGGCCAAAGTGCAAACCGCTTTTGATTGCTGCTACATACAAACCCCTAAACGTGAAAAAAGCCAACTTTATTGACTCTCTAAGAGACTCTTTTGCAAAGTCTGACCTTGAAAAGAACGGTTCAATACTAATGGGTGACTCAAACATCGACCAACTCGGGAAACGTTCCGCAAGCAGATCGCCGAAGTCGTTTGCCAGTGAAAATGACATGAAACAGCTCATAAATGAGCTAACAAGAATTACGGAATACTCAAAGACCCTTATTGACCTGCTCTTTACAAACAGAGAACACAAGATTGTTCAATCAGGCATCATTCATACAACGCTGAGAGACCACAGCTTAGTATTTGGGTGGTGAAAGGAGGCGCCCCAAAACTTCCACCAAGGAAATTTGAACATCGGTCATTCAAGAATGACAATAAGATGGAATTCGTAAATGATCTTAGTCAAGTCCCCTGGTCAGTTATTGACGGAGTTGAAAATGTCAGGGACGCTGTTTTCTTGTGGGAACGATTGTTTTCTGAGATAGCAAACGAACATGCTCTTCTGAAGATTAAGCGTGCTAACCCCATAAATAACATCGACACTTGCTGAAATGAAACGTGACAAAGACTCTCACTTCACGAAAGCACGCTTCACCAATTGTACTTACCAAAGGAAAATGTACCGAAATCTGCGGAATTCTACTAATAACAAGGAAAAGAATCTAAGATCGAAATAATTTTGTTGGATGGTTGAAGACGCCAAAGGTGTTTCCTGTAAAACGTGGCGAGCAATAAAACAAGTACTTCCTGGTGATAAAAAATAGACTGTTTTTTTTTTTTCAATCTTTAAAAATGGGAAGTGGCACACTAAAAAATCTCTCTGTCGCCAGACCATAAACCAGTACTTTGTGTCAACTGGGAAAGCATTGGCAAAACCATTTCAACACATTTTGACTGTTTCTAATTCCAGCACCCCTTCTTTTAAATTCCATCTGAATGTTACTGTGAACTTTGTCCGTAATGCCCTCAGATCTTTAAGAAACCAAAGCTGTTGGACTTGATAAGCGAAGTGCCCGCTTGTTGAAGGACGCTTCTGACGTCAAGTCACTGCATTATTTAAAGATGGATATAAGTCATTGAAAGACAATCATCAACCGATATCAATCTTACCAACCATAGGCAAGATCAAAGAGAGATCAGCACATATTCAGTCAAGTTGGAAGAAAACAGACTATTGTCAGAATCACAGATTGACTTCCAACTGAAGCGTTCAACTTCCACTGCCTTAATCGCCTTCACAAATCAATCCCTAGAAACTATGGACAAAGGATGCTTGACGGGAACAGTATTCCTAGACCTTCCCACAGCATTTGACACCGTTGATTATCTGCTCCCCATCAACAAGCTCAACTCTCTAGGAGTGGCAGGGAAAAATCTGGAATGGCGCCGCTCATATCTCTCTGGCCGAGTTCAACAAAAGATGTGTGATAATGTATTGTCTTCCCCACTAAAAATCACCATGGCAGTACCGCAGGGCAGAATACTGAGACCATTGTTATTCTAAGTGTAAAATGGCATTCAATCTGTACTGCAAAACGCAAAGATGACCATGTTTGCTGATGACCAGGCATTATATTGTCATGAGGACTCGCCAACTAATTTGCAATCAAAGCTCAATCCGGACTTATCAGCAATTACATCTTGGTTAAGTCGAAGTTTACGATCACTGGAGGCCGTAACAAACTGAGTCAATTTAATGACATAGCTCTTGCGGTTAATATCAACCAGCCAATCAATCAATCAATCCATCAGTCAATCAATCCTTTATTTGATAACGCAGGTTAGTCTACATATGAGGGCAGCCAAAGGCTGATGTGGACCTGCCAAAAAATAAAGTCATCTAACTAATAGATTACAAACTAAAATAAATAAATAATGATGATCAACTGCACAACGTTAACAAATTCAAGTATCTCGGTCAATCTGCTGGGAATTGATAGGAATCTTCGACACTTTTTACCTAGGAGTTTCTGGGAATTATCAGAAATCTTAGACCCTTTTCACCTTGGAATTTCTGGGAATTCCTGGGAATTGTTGGGAATCTTAGACCCTTGTAACCTTGGAATTTCAGGGAATTTCTGCAAATTGATAGGAATCTTAGACTCTTTTTACCTTAAAATTTTTGGGAATATCTGGGAATCTTAGACCCTTTTTTCCTTGGAATTTCTGGGAATTCCTGGGAATTGATAGAAATCGTAGCCTATTTTTACCTTGGAATTTCTGGGAATTTCTGGTAATTAATAGAAATCTTAGACCCCTTTTACCTTGGAATTTCTGAGAATTTCTAGGAATCGTAGACCCTTTTAACCTTGCAATTTCTGGGAATTTCTGGTAATTAATAGAAATCTTAGACCCCTTTTACCTTGGAATTTCTGAGAATTTCTAGGAATTGATAGGAATCGTAGACCCTTTTAACCTTGCGATTTTTGGGAATTATTGGGAATCTTAGACTCTTTTTACCTTGGAATTTTTGGGAATTTCTGGGAATTGTTAGGAATCTTAGACTCTTTTTACCTTGGAATTTTTGGGAATTACTGGGAATTGTTAGAAATCTTAGATCCTTTTTTACCCTGGAATTTTTGGGAATTTCTGGGATTTGATAGGAATCTTAGACCCTTTTAACCTTGGAAATTCTGGGAATTTCTGGGAATTATTAGGAATCTTAGACCCTTTTAACCTTGGAATTTTTGGGAATTTTTGGGAATTGTTGGGAATCTTAGACCCTTTTTACCTTGGAATTTCTGGGAATTCCTGGGAATTGATAGAAATCGTAGCCTATTTTTACCTTGGAATTTCTGGGAATTTCTGGTAATTAATAGAAATCTTAGACCCCTTTTACCTTGGAATTTCTGAGAATTTCTAGGAATTGATAGGAATCGTAGACCCTTTTAACCTTGCGATTTTTGGGAATTATTGGGAATCTTAGACTCTTTTTACCTTGGAATTTTTGGGAATTTCTGGGAATTGTTAGGAATCTTAGACTCTTTTTACCTTGGAATTTTTGGGAATTTCTGGGAATTGTTAGAAATCTTAGACCCTTTTTTACCCTGGAATTTTTGGGAATTTCTGGGAATTGATAGGAATCTTAGACCCTTTTAACCTTGGAAATTCTGGGAATTTCTGGGAATTATTAGGAATCTTAGACCCTTTTAACCTTGGAATTTTTGGGAATTTTTGGGAATTGTTGGGAATCTTATACTCTTTTTACCTTGCAATTTCTGGGAATTTCTGGGAATTGTTAGGAATCTTAGACCCTTTTCACCTTAGAATTTTTGGGAATTTCTGGGAATTCTTGGGACTCTAAGGTACTTTTCACCTTCCAATTTTTGGGAATTTCTGGTAATTACTAGAAATCTTAGACCCTTTTTACCTTGGAATTACTGAGAATTTCTGGGAATTGATAGGAATCGTAGACTCTTTTAACCTTGCAATTTCTGGGAATTGTTAGGAATCTTAGACCCTTTTTACCTCGGAATTTTTGGGAATTTCTGGGAATTGATAGGAATCGTAGATCCCTCTTAACTTTGGAATTTCTGGGAATTGATAGGAATCGTACACCCTTTTAACCTTGGAATTTCTGGGAATTTTTGGGAATTGATAGGAATCGTACACCCTTTTAACTTGGGAATTTCTGGGAATTTCTGGGAATTGATAGGAATCGTAGACCCTTTTAACCTCGGAATTTCTGGGAATTTTTGGGAATTGATAGGAATCGTAGACCCTTTTAACTTTGGAATTTCTGGGAATTTCTGGGAATTGTTAGGAATCTTAGACTGTTTTTACCTTGGAATTTCTGAGAATTTCTGGGAATTGATAGGAATCGTAGACTCTTTTAACCTTGCAATTTCTGGGAATTGTAGGAATCTTAGACACTTTTTACCTTGGAATTTTTGGGAATTTCTGGGAATTGATAGGAATCGTAGACCCTTTTAACCTTGGAATATCTGGGAATTGTTAGGAATCTTAGACCCTTTTTACCATAGAATTTTTGGGAATTTCTGGGAATTCTTAGGAATCTTAGACTCTTTTTACCTTTGAATTTCTCAGAATTTCTGGGAATTGATAGAAACCTTCGACCCTTTTAACCTTGGAATTTCTGAGAATGTATGGGAATTGTTTGAAATCTCAGACACGTTTTACATTGGAATTTTTGGGCATTTTTGGGAATTGTTAGCAATCTTAGACTCTTTTTACTTTGGAATTTCTTGGAATTTCTGGGACTTATGGAATCGTAGACCATTTTTACCTTGGAATTTCTGGGAATTCCTGGGAATTGTTAGGAATTTTAGACCCTTTCCTAGAATTTCTGGGAATCAATAAGCATCTTACACTTTTCTACCATAGAATTTCTGGGAATTAAGGAACCTTAGACCCTTGTCACCTTAGAATTTTTGGGAATTTCTGGGAATTGTTAAGAATCTTAGACACTTTTCACCTTAGAATTTCTGAGAACTGATAGGAATCGTAGACCCTTTTAACCTCGGAATTTCTGGGAATTGTTAGGAATCTTAGACTCTTTTTACCTTGAAATTTTTCTGGAAATTGTTAGGAATCTTAGACCCTTTTTACCTTGGAATTTACTACTAGACTAGAGTTATGCAACCAGTTACATAACCTCTATTTTCGTATCTTTTGTTTAGAACAGTAATGTGTGTTTCATCTATGTAAATTTAGTAGCTTTACTTATAAAGGCAGTTTAATCTTTTCAATCAATGCATTAAAATATTTCAGAGTTTAGGCTAGATTCCATTTCTGTTCCACCGCTTTCATCGAATTCTGTGGTTTAGATTTAAACATCCTTGTTTTTTTTAGCGCCGCAAGCAGATTTTTACCCTGCCCCGACTGTTAGCATAAGTGCCAAGACTAGGTTGAGGAATGCGAGCTCTTGCTTAATGGTCCTTTAGGGTCGAAATCAAAAGAGATCAAAACAAGTTATGTCTTAATTTGGGGCTGGAAAAGTCGGAAGAACAGACATAAAGTCTTTAAATCTTTCAGCAGAGCAGAAGAAAGATCCGAAAATTCTCTAACAGAAGTTCCTAGATAGGACCAAGCCGAACTCTAAATGCTCTTGCAGCAGCAGCATCTAACTTTTGCTGCTGGAAAAAGGTGATTTAAGTCTCGCAGAGTATATTGACAAAGCAGCTAACTGTTCTTTGCGACCAGTGTGAATATCCTGAAGCCCGTGACAGACTATTCCGAGATACAATGGTCATCTGTCTACGTTTCCGAGAGGCTTACTTTAAATGCACTGAGAAAGGCTCAGCTTTAACTTAAGAAGAGGCAACAGCAATTGCTCAAAATGAAGACACCACGGCTAGTCAGGTTGGTTATTATGTAACCAGAGTTCAAAGGCGATCTTACCCAATTAGTAGTCCATCAACTCCATGTTTTGCTGTTCTGTGTACCTTCATCATGGCAAGAAAACATACAAAGTCTCATGTGAAATGGCAGACAGCAAAAGTCACATGATCCTGGGCAGGCAGCAATAATGCTAATGGCATATATATGTTAGTTTCCCAGAGATCCAGCAGCAACCGGTCAAGGCCAAAGTGGATACGTCTACAAAAACCATTACTAACAAGCCTGTGAAACCCCCCCGCAGAACCAGTTATTCCAGTGGGACAAGAATATACAGACAAGAAGATAACCATCGGAGGGAAGACACATCTGTTACCTACAACCAAAGAGTACTTGATGAAGGAATACTCTGACAAGTTTAAAGGAACAGGAACTTTGCCTGGTGGATCTTATGACTGATATTCAGTCAAAGGAAGATTACAAACCTGTCCAACATCCTCCTTGTCAGGTAGCAGTGAGCAAAGCAGAGTTGAAGAGGCTGGTAGAACTTGGAGTAATTAAAGAGGTCCTAGAGTACACTGAATGGATCAATTCAATAATTATTGTTCCTTTGAAGAAACCTGGCAGTTCCTTGAGGTTTTGCCTTGATCCTAAAGATCTAAATAAAGATATAAAGAGCAACCGGTGGTACAACAGAAAGATTGATGATGTCTTACAAGAGCTGGCAAACTCAAAGTACTTCAGCCTAGTCCACCTACTCTGGCACATTCCACTGGACAAGGAGAGTAGTTTGCTGATGACCTTCAACACACAATAGGGCAAGAACCGTTTGGCGTTGGCTATGCCTACCTTTTGGGTTAACCGTGAAAGGTGATGCGTTTCAAGAAAGACTTGACAGAGTCCTAAAGAGAGTTCCCAGTACTACCGGTACTGCAGACGATATCCTGTGCCATGGCAATGCAGAAATCCCTCACGATGCAGTTGTGATTACACTGTTGTTGGAGACAACAAGAGCTAATTATCTCACTTCCAATGATGAGAAGTTTGTCTTCAAGACTTGACTGTCCGTTCTTTGGTGGTAATCTCACTCCACATAGGTATAAGATAGATCCTCAGAAGGTACAAGCTATCTTGGTTTAGTGAACCATCTCAATCATTTTCGCCCAAAGATAGCAGATTTGACAGCCCCACTAAGAGCACTGCGCCATAAAGGTGTTGTTTTCGCATAGGTGAGATCACAACAAGAAGCATTTGAACCAATCAAGAAAGAAATCACAATGGCACCAGTACGTGCATATTTTGATACATGAAAGACAAGTGCCGTCCAGTCAGATGCATCCAAGAAAGGCTTAGGTGCAGTTTTGTTTCAAGATGGCAAACCAGTTGTCTATGCATCAAGAAGCCTCACTGAGACAGAGCAACGGTATTCAAAGAGAGAGAGAGAGAGCTGTTGAGTGTTGTCTTTGCCCTTGAAAGATTTCATCACTACTTGTATGGCTATACAGTGACTGTTCGTACATTGAATACCTGAAGGGGAAGGAGAACGTCATAGCCAATGCACTTTCCAGAGTTTCACCTCAGCCAGTACATGAAAGCAAGGTAGACAGAGACGTCATCCCTGTACATATGTTTACTGAAGAAATCCATGCCGATACAGAAAGTATAGCAGACTTCCAAAATACAACTGCAGATGACATGATTTCTGGTCTACTGATGCAAGCTGTCATAAATGGATGGCCTGATGAAAGTTAGACAATGAAAAGTGATAATTTCGCATCTCCCCCCTTTAAAAAAAGTTAGCGAAAGTCAGCTGCTGACTTTGGCTTTGTCCAATCTAGGAACTTCTGTAAGAGAATTTGCGGATCTTTCTTCTGCCCCGCTGAAAGATTTAGCGACTTTATGTGTGTTCTTCTGACTTTTCCAGCCCAAATTAACACATAACTTGCTTTGATCTCCTTTGATTTTGACGCTGAAGGGTCATAGAAAGAGCTTGCATTCCTCAACCCAGTCTTGGCACTTCTGATAACAGTCAGGGCAGGGTAAAAATCTGCTCGTGGCACTTGAAAATAGGATAACTCTGTCATCCTACAAAAACTAGGATGTTTAAATCCAAACCACACAATTCAAAGAAATCGATGGGCAACTTCTCCCAAGGTCCTTGGGGAACTCCATGTGGCATCAACTGTTGGCTCTATTCCTGTTGGCTGTATTCCTTTTATATCTTAGAATTTCTGGGACTTGTTAGAAAACGTAGCCCTTTTTTCACCTTGGATTTTGTGGGAACTGTTAGGAATCTTACACCCATTTTTTATCTACAAGTAGAATTCTTCAGAATTTTTGGGAATTTCAAGTCAGCACAATGGAACGTTTTCCTAGGAGTTCAAGATACAATTGACCTTGAACATTTACACCTTGTATAAACAATTACGAATTCAAAGTTATTTTGCAATGGTATATACCTTGTTCATCATGCAGTGAAACTGCTCTTGACTTGCGGAAATTAAGCTGGGATGCCTCGGTTATGGCCTAAAGGGAAGACAAGTCCAAAGAACAAGAGAGTCACTGCAAATCCCAATCTTAAATCCCAATTCAAATCATTATATTAAAAAACTTCATATAAAAGAAAATTTCACGAATATCTTTAAAAAAATGGTAAATGACAAGAATTCATTCTATCAACCTCAATCCATGCATCTCTTTCCTTTTCCACTGCGTTATCACCAACATTGTTCAAATTCAAGACACGAAAGCTGAAAAAAATTAGAAAGCAAGAAATAAGCATCAACTAGAATTTCATAAAAATAAAATGTTCAAAAGATGGTTTGAGTTCTTAACTTGACAAATCACAAATTGCAAGCTACTCGCAGAAAAATCGCACAAACCACTGAGTGATATGAGCCCTAGTTCTCAGACAGTAAATGTTCCCTTTTTGGAAGATGGATCAAATTTCCCTGGGTAACAGTCATCACCAGAGAAACTGGAAACAATGGTTATGCAACATTTTGCAAACAGAAGGTATTACAAGAAAAAAAAAGGGGGTATTATGAGCAACCTGAAAAATAGCACAACTTCATTTGCGTAATCAGCGAATGAGAAGCCAGTGGGTATTCTCATTGACTATATAAAAAATCTACTCCAGGGGGATTGTGTTTATGAGCGGATTGGCTAAACATTCTCTAAACTTTTTTCACATTGACAAAATGTTAGTTATGTTGGACAACATGGCTATTTACTGTAAAAGTAATTTATCGAAATTAAGAATTAAACTGAATTTGTCTTTTAAGCTCTCATATCTGAGTTCAAAATTCGCACTAACCCTGGGTTATCTCAAACCAGCTTTGAACAAACATGTGCACGATGCTTGTGACAATTTACCTTTTCTAGAGGGAACATTGAACTTCCAATGCTAATAAACTATTTATCCCCCCACAAATCCATTAGGTCTTAACATTAGTGATTCATACTTTCCAAGCAACAACATTTTCTCAATAAATTGAGTATATAATGGCACATTGCATGTCCTTTACAACCACTGGAAGCCATTCCAATGCATAGTCTTATTATATAATTAATTTTTATAAATTGTGCAAAAGTGACCAATAAAATAATATTGCACAAAAAAATTTCCGACATTATATTTACTGTACCTGTATTCCTTTTTGCTTGTGATAATAACAAAGGAATTATAATCTATGCTTTTCACTTCAGCTAAGCCAGGTCCAAGTTTGACAATGTTTAGTGCTGTCTGCAAAAAAGACAAAGAATCTTTAGTAACTTTCTTAACTATTATTATAAAAACTGAAATGGAATTGTCAATATATTTTATTTGCCTGTTTTTCTAGCAAGCATAACCTCTTTTAAGGCACTCTGATCCTGGGTACATTTAGTTCAAAGCTCAATCGCCACAGTATGTTCACTCACGCACTGAGTTAGTACGTACAGGAATTTGTTATTCATCAGATTACTATTTGGGCTTAAAATTATCTAAAGCTGGTCAAAGTGATACTGTACATCCAGTATCCTTATTACCAAGGCATTGGTTGTTTGTTTGTGAACTGTTGCTCAACATTGCAGATATCTTATTATCCACTCCCCACAGGGCTTTTCAGGGATAATTTACAACACTGGTTGGGGGACTTTGCCAGACTGCTTAAGGTGCAGTTTACAAGTACTGAAGGAATGAGTGATGATGCCCCCATACATGAATGTGAAAGTGAGATAGACCACTACACCGGGCACTACGTGCCCTACTCTTTACGAAGAGTGTGTGGGTTCTTTAACGTCCCACAGATTTATTACATGTGCAAGGGCTTGTGAGATGGGGCCTACAGTTTATCGTCCTTATCCGAGAAGACTAGAAAGTCTAACCATTTGCAGATGTTACTACAAAGGCAGCACTTTCTCCTCAGTTATTTAAAGACCCTGAGTGTTGGTCCGGCCGGGTTTGAACCTACGGCCTCGCGCTCAGTAGACCGGCAATCTCCCAACTGAGCTAACCGGGCGGCAACATTTTACAGATACTGTAGGTGGCTGACAGATATCGAGGGAAATCACACTTATCTTTACCTGATTTTCTTCTCCAAGTTTGAAATATGACAGTTCCCCCTGCTGGACTCTTAACCAACGTCTGATAAAATATAATAAGTCAATTCATAACTTTCATTTTGATTTAGTCTATTTCCCTACATAAAATTCTTTCTAAAATTTACACTGTCTATAGGCCTGTGCAACTGTGACAGTAATACAAGGAACATTTAGCAAAAAATTGCTTCAAAACTTGCCTCTTACATATAGGAGGAGAGGAAACATTACTGGACAAGATAGTTTATTCTAGCCTTTTGCAACCATAATATACATACCCAGGGATGGAGTACTCTGACTCCTGATTTTACTCGATTCTGGATTTTCACCTTGCGCATGCACTGAAGGCTCACGATCACGCCATCACTTGTAGTTTAATTTCTGTTTTCTAATATTAAAGCAATTTTGAAACAGCATCTGGCACCATTTCAATGCTTGCATTTGAACATATTATTGGTGATGAGGATAAAGCACCACCAGAAAGATAAAGTGACAAACAAAAGCGAGACAATAGCCCAGCAAATGTGGCGATACTTCAATGTTAACCTGAGCCAAAACTTACAAACAGCGATGCCAGACACAGAGCAGAATAAAGTGGCGGTGGCCACAGAGCTTGTTAGAATTATCACAGAGAACAAAAACCTAAAAGCAAAACCATTTTTACAAGGGGGACGACCAACTGACAACAAGAAAAGCATGGGAAGAATGGTTGGAGGAAATGGAGGGAGAATTCTGCTTTTTTACAAATAACAGAACCACTTCTCATTTATGGCCGGAAAGAAATAGCGCAACTTAACAAAAGTCACCGAAATCCGACTGGTGAATTTCTATGCCAAGTTCAGCATGAAGCTAGAGATGGTAGCTGTTGCTCAGAAACCTAGACCAGTTGCTTATTATCTATAAGAACCGCTCAAGAAATGGTTGGTGTAGTGTATTGAGGAAGAGATTTCTGAAGAACTACCTGAAAGAGAACCAGTAACGTGGTGAACATTCTCTTCTCGTACTTCAGTCAAAGCCCCAGCTCTGTGAGATAGCTAAGGAAAACCTAGAGCCACACATGTTAAGAGCCAGCCTATGGACCTCAGAGTACCCAACCAGTACATAAAGAGGCACAGGATAACCCAAGGAACTGTGGTAGAGGACTTTATGTACAAGTTGCATGATTATGTCATCTTCTCCAGTCCAAGTTAGACATGAAGCAGGGTTACCACCATCTCTTACTGGACCCAGATCCAAGAAAAATTGCCAGCACGCCATTGGGAAACCTAAGACCAAGCTCTTTGTGGTAGACGACCGGATTTTCTGAGCAAACAGGATCATTACACCCACAAGCCTCCAGAGAAAGGTGATCATAGCAGTTCATCATCTGGGACATCTTGGAACGACCAAAATAAAACAAATGCTGAGAGAGACGTATTGGTTACCCTCAATGAACAGAATGGTAAACCAAATCATTGGCCAGTGCTATGAGTACCAATTGACCACTAAACAACACCAACAAGAACCAGGTTAAGTTACGGACATTCCAAAGAAACTATGGGACATCAAAGCTGTAGACTTTTAGGGGCCTTACCCTGATGTACAGTACAACATGGTAGCTGTAGACAAAAGGACAAGATACCCAGAAGTAGCAAAAACACACTCAACAGCACAACCTACAATGGAGAAGCTCAAAACCATGTTTGCAACACATGGAACACCAAGGCTCCAACTAGAAAGTGACAATGCACCTCCTTTTAACTCTAACGAATTTGCTGAGTTTGCCATCACAGAGGGATTCCATAACCACTGTGTCACCCCAAAACATGCATGTACCAATGGAGAAGCTGAAAGTTTCATGAAGTGTGTTCAATAGGAGTGAGCAGATCACCCATCTTCAAGGACAAAATAGCAACACCGCTACCCAAGAAATGTTGGCAGGCTATCGCTCCACTCCACATCCAGCAACAGGAGTAACCCTTTACAAAGCCCTCATGAACAGACAAGTAAGAACCAAGCGAGATGCACAATACAAACAACCAAAAGATCAAATTGAATGCTTAAGATAAGAACACTAAGGAGCACACCTTAATCATTGGAGATCATGTACTAATGAAACGAAAGAAGACAAACAAATGGTCAAAAGCCTTTGAGCCAGCATTGTACATTGTAACCTTGGTGGACGGTTCAAGCATAGCGCCATTGTACAGTGTACAAGGAGAATAACCGATGGCAGAGATGTGTACCAAGATGCAAGTCCATTTAAACTTGCCAACGCACTGCTAGAGAATGACCCCACCCAAGAGATCAGAGACCAAGGAACAGAATGAGATCATGCAGATTGGAGACAGGACATCTTCATAAACAAAGGAAATCGCAAATTAGTTGCATCCTTTTTTCAGAGGGAGTGAAGCAACGACCGGAAATACATCTGCAGTTTGCAGGCTCTGCTTCCCACTGATTGGTGGAAATCTGACAGCTCAGTTGATGGGAAGCCACAGGAGAATTGTAGGCAGAATTCAAATTCCAGAGACGTAGTTGCAAGCCCTCCTCCATTTCACACCCCGCCGCCAGAGCAACCTAGAGGGCTTGGCTTAATGCCCATCGGGCAAGTAAGGTTACTTACCCAACAAGAAAATGTACTAGTCTGAGACTACCAGGGTATCAACTTTTGGTCAGGTGTTAAATAGGGTACGGAAAATCACATCTTTTGGTCTGAAAAAAGGGGAAAGCTTGCAAGAATTATGGTAAATACCCCCACATTATTATTATTGTCCAGGATTACTCATCCCTGGACTAACCAGCATTGTATTTCACACTTTCAGGGCTCTCATTAATAGCCAGAAGCCAGCAACCAGCTTTTTAAACCCGCTACTGTAGTAAAACCAGCCAGATACTCTAAGTTTGAAAATGAGTCAAATTTAAGAAACATACACAGGTCTACTTTTCCTTAGAGATGAGCTACTTAAAACCATAATGACAGTCAGCCCTGTACTTTTGACAAACTTTTAACTATAACAGTACTTTCCAGATTTTTTTCAATTACCTTGGCCACATCATAAATGCTGCACTATGGCCTTTCTTCTCAATTTGCCCTTCTTTGATGATCCTCGCAGTGTCAAGTGATGGTGCAACAAATTCTCCTAAAACATGGAATCAACCAAGATTAGGCTACCACTAACAACCCCCTTAGCCAAACAATTTGATATAATGAGACATTTTTCACTATTATTATAGTTATTATCATTTTTTGTAGTCAACTCCCAATACCTCAAACCCTCGCTACTGTAGTCTTTGTCTCTACTTTCTTGTCAGTCAAGTTTACATACAGTGTCCAGCCCTGTATATTTTTCAAGCTTTGTTGCTTTAATTCCTTTTACAAAATATCAATAATATATATCTTGCTGCCCTTGAAGAGAAGTGTACATGATAGTTGTATTCCTTTCCCTTCATTATTTCCTTATTTCTGGCAACATTGTATGCGCTTTGGACTCCCCATAACTCTAACTCCTGATAACTCAAACTTTTTATTTACCCAGAAGGTTTGAGTTACCAGGAGTCAACTGTATTATTATTGTTGTTGTTATTATTACTAATATTATTGTTATTAACAACTATTTCTATTATTACTATATTAGACATCCACTGGGACCTCGTTTGGATTTTTATAAGTTTTATAGTGCTTCTAAAATCTGAAAATTAACAATAAAACTGTTTTTGGTAATAATAACTTAATATTATCATTATTATTATTACTAGCATTATTATTATGTGCCATTTTGAACTGCTGGGGAAAGAAATGGGCTTACCATCTGGTTGATCTCCTTGGTTCTGCTGTACAATGGATTCCAGCAAATGACAAATCTGTTATCAAAAATGAAAAAAACTGTTTAGCTCAGAGCAACACAGAACAATATTAATTTAATACTGCCTAACAAGAACTAAGCAGTTTAAGTTTATTGGAAACATTCATTAATCAGAAAGAAAGAAGATAATTCCTTATTAATCTTTATTGTTTCTACGTCCAGGCAAATATTAACCCTCTCCGTCCAAGACCAAATTAATTCTGGCAAAATTACTGATAAATTTACTTATCACTCTACACTTTCAATCAATAGATGAAGATGTTACCAGACATAAGAACCTCTCTCCTGTCTCTCTCACAAAATGGTTCCAAGCCACGATTTACTTTTTGGGATTTTAACAAAAAACAGAAATATTCAATGGCCACAACACGGCAGGCCTACAAATAACTGTCAGTCATCAGACAATATTCAACTAAAAAGTGCTCATGCCAATGAACTCCTAACTACAGTTAGACACAAACACTGGATGGATCAAACACTAGAGACATTTGTAGCTGAAGATTTGCACAGATATCAAAAAAATTAAGAGTCAACGTAATGTACATCCAACAACTTTTCTGGTTTGTCTAACGAGAACGGTGACCCAGTGATTTTTACATTGACAAATCAAGTGCACCACAGGTGTGGTAGAAGTGAAATGAAGTCCCAATATACTGACCTTATTTTTCTCTTCCACACTGTCAGCATCAAGTTCGTAGTCGCTATCAAAGTAAATGTAAAACCGTACACCATCCTAAAATTCAAACCAAATTAAGAAATTTATACCAGTCCTGTAGTGAGATACTGGGTATTTACTATTTACATGTACACAAACCACCCAGGTGGAAATCTTGTTCATAAACATAAAACTACAAATTTTGACTCGGTGGGAGAACAACCCACTACAAAATCAACAGGCTTGAAAGAGTAGAAATTTTTCATCGCCTCAAATCACAGGCTATATTTTCTGAGGCTTCCCAAATTGAATGGTGCAAATCATTTGATTTTCCAACTGGAAATTTTGATTTTCTCACTGATTTCTCATAGGCCCTGCCTTTTGTGAAGGGATATTGAAACAGATGAAGAGCTTGGATGTTAATCAAGAGACACCACA
>CALNXK010000053.1:0-20000 GCA_942486035.1 Porites lobata | reverse complement strand
CGACTGTTTTGGTTTCACCTTCTCCCTGACTGTACAAAAGTCGTTTCTATACTTCAATGGCAACTTTAGTTTGTGGTGAAATGATAAAGGAATGTTATGAGCTTTTGTGGCAATAAAGTTGAGAAGTTTTGATAATTTTTAAATTCAAGTGGCATCCGGTCACTCTCGCCACCGACGAAGTCAACTCACCACACCAACTCAGTTATAACTGGCATATTTTCTAAGGATTATAGCTGCCGCAAAGCGAAATCCACATGATCGGTTTCCATTCAATACCATTTTTAGTTCTTCTTCAAGCTTAGCCAAATATGAAGTCGACCCAAACAGTACAAATCACGGTTAAATAGGTAGATCTTAATTGACACATACTGTCCATATTCTACTTGGGTACCTTCCCATTTCCTAATACTAATAATAGGTTCGGTGCTGCATGTGAAATTCGAAGGAACGGCGAGTCGACCTCTCCGTGGCGATTTTGTTGGTGGTGTGATGGCCTGGTGGCGAGCGAAACGTATTTCAATCGTGCTGCGGACGGATTCGTGCACGTGCCAAAAAGGATCACAATGTTTCTGTTCCCAGAAAATTTACGCTACGTTTTCATGTCTCTTACAGTAACTGCATTGTTTGCGGCGAGTCTACTTCTCGGTGGCGATTTTGTTTGTGGTGAGGTGGTCTGGTGGCGAGATAAACGTATTTCAATCGTACCTTGGTTAGGCTTGGCCAACCGACGTCCGTTGTACATCTACAGCTCCACCTCTGTTATCACAAGGAAGGGGTTTGTCGAGAAGGCAGTTGGTACACCCAGATTACAAGGCGACCTTTACTGTGGACCTCTCAAGTCAATGTGAAAAGCGTCATATTTTCGCCTGAACATGAAGTAAAAAGTAAAAACTCAGCTTGCACGTGTTCCTGTCACGAGACAGAGTGCTTCTTCTTCATCCCATGTAATATCCCGAAACACTGAGATAAGAAGTAGGGTGGGAAACACGGGCCAACCGACAGACATCGAGGTTAGACATGGAACATAACTGAAACCGACAATTCACTCCATCTCGAGTGTGATGTGCTCGACGCCCTTTTCCTCATTTTGTTCAATGTTGGCCTTGAAATTGGATAATTCCACCAAAAAACCATTGCAAAACAACATTGGAAGGAGAAAGGCAGTTACCAGAGCAGTGTGACCCAATTTGAGCGTCCTTGATTGTAAGTGGTCAAGTAATTTTAGGCAATGATCATGACACTAAGGCTTACCCCAACAGCTTAAAACTATGGGCAGAATGGGTTGGAGAAGATCAAACAAATTTTATTCGGGTTGCCTTCAGAAACAATTCAGGATTGTACTGGGTACATGATATTTTCGTTTTTTTTTTTTTTTTTTTTTTTTACCTTTGTCTGTTTTTTCGATAAAAGACTTGAAAATTAAGGAAAATATGCATAATAATGGCACATGCCATGACCTGATAAGCTTGTGTATCAAAGAATTTAACTGATCTGATTGTAAACTCTTCGCTTACGTGTCTCGTATACTATGACAGTGCTGGATCCAGACGGGGAGGGCGGTCATCCAGACTCTTAAATAAGGGGGGGGGCTGTCTCCAAAAAAATTTTTTCGGTACTTCAGGCCTCAGTTTAGTCTAAAAATAAGGGGGGGACCGAGCTCCGCGGGCCCCTCCCCTGGATCGGCCACTGCTATGATGACTTTTCTCTCTTCTAGCCCCTGAGGAAGGTTTAATCCAGGGGAGGTACTGCCTATAATAGCCTATACCGCAGAGAGGCTCCTCCGGAAAGAGGTACCTTTTTATAAGAAAGGGTTGGGATTTCATTGCTTGAAGTATATAATAGGGTAGAAAAATCTGTCATTGCGGTCTGTGAAAGGACCTAAAAAGGCTATCAGGCGCATTTCATGGCTGTACATTTATTGATATTTTTAAGAAAGACTGGGCATTTACAGTGTTCTAAGTATGTGGGTACCATTTGTCAATAAAAGATATGCGAATGGCTACCTTTGCTGTCAAAAATGATTTTAGCGAAGCCTCCCCGTCAGGGGCCCAAAATGGGCTCTTGTCCGGTATAAAACGTTGTTTAGTACCCCCCGGGATGTTCCCGGGGGGCCTGATACTCAGGCTATTCGTTACCTTTTGGGTTACTTTACACTAAATTTACTTGAATGCATATATTCATTCATTCATCGAATTATTGTGTAAAGAACACCAGCAAATGCACGAAGCCAGGAGCCCATCAATTTGATGGGCTGCTGACGAAGCATGTTTATCGATGCTTAGATAGGTCAAATTTTAAACTGTGAGAATTATCAATACCAACAGCAAAGCGGAGAGAACCAAACAAACTACTTTTATGTCGTAGATGAAAGCCGCTCCCCACAGATTGAAATGCACACTTTAAAACACTGATGTTTTTGCCCGGGGGGGTACTCCCATACATTACCTATACGGGTATGTGCCGCCCAACGGGGTCGTGATTTTGAAGCTCCTGATTTAGAACGGGGTATCCATTTCTAGAACGGGGTATAAAAAATTGTGGATCACGGCTTTATCTTCTGCTTAAAATTGTTGCTGATTATGAAGAAGCATTTATTTGATGTATCAGTCGAACAAATAAAGAAATATCTTTTTTAAAAAACGGGGCTATTTCAATTTACAAACTTTCTAGAAGGGAATATAAAAATTTGGCCCATTTCTAGAACGGGGTATCAGTTTTAGGGCGAATTCTAGAAAGGGGTATAAAAACTTGGCCCATTTCTAGAACGGGGTATAAATTTTAGCGGAAAGTTTTTTTAGAACGGGGTGCCAATTTGGAGTCCCGGACGGCACATACCCACCCAAAAAATACCCAAGTGCCCCCGCCTCCCCCTGGGTGTTTTTGTTATAACATTTAGCCCATTCGACGACTGCATTAATTAGGAACAGTTTTCATAAAAGTCTTAATTATTAAAGAGCCATTATGGCTCTTGGTCTTAACGTTACATGTTATAGGAGAGGAAATATAAAAACCAGAAAACAGAACAAAAGAATATAAAACGAAAGAGGAAGAAACACATACACAGATACCGTCTTTATCGCAAAAAAAAGAAGTACTACAGTTCTTTGGTTTTATTCATGTACCACTCCTTAACAGAATCTCGACCCATTTTAAATAGCACTCCTCCCCGGAGCTTAGCAAACGTTATTATTCCTATCGTTTTGTGTCCACTGATGTCCCGTTAACAAGCCAGCAGTGCTGTCCTAAAGGTAAATACTGACAGTAAGATGATAAGTCTGTCGTATTGAACCTGACTACGAAAGATGGCGGCAGTTTCCGCTAGCTTCAGTACAAGTGTAAATTGTCGAAAAGTCACGACAGCTTACAGCGAGTAACAAATCCATCAAAATAAGAATCCGTTACAGCTCCCGTATACGAAAAACATTTCCACATGCGGTTGACTTTTGAATGGACTGAAAATACAAACTCAATTTTAAATCGATTATTCAACTTAAAATTGGAAAGCTACAGCACATTCGCCATACCTTCAAAATTTTCATGGTTCTCCTACCTCGCCAGCCAAAACTTGGTACACTGAGCTCGATTAGTGCTTGTCTTCGGTAAATTCATAGAACATCTTTGCGTCGGAATCAAATTTTATGATTTGCTTTACTGAGCCACGATTTCACTTATTAGCCTTGCACCAGTGAAAGAAAAAACCCACTAACTCAGTTGTAAAATAAACTGATTTCCTTACCGAGTCAAGCCTTGAACTTATTCCACCTTCCTGCCTGTGCTTTAAAAACATGGAAACTGAAACCTGCACTTCCGTTTTAGTAATCTGGCATAATCATCCTTTAAATATAACAATACCTCGACAGTCCAGTGACATGTGCTGTCATTGACCCTAATCATATTATCTCTATTATCTATGTGCTAAATTAAGGGAACATAATTTCTCTTCAGTAAACCTTACGTAAAAAGAATCGCCTAAGCATTTTCAATGACCACACCGTTAAATAATACCTGCTAGAATTGGTTAACCGCAGTTCATTATTGTAATTTATTTTCTGTAATTACTCTGCGTATATTAATTAACTCTCCGTATATTATCAACAAAAGGCACTTTATAAACTTTGCCAATTTTAATAAAGGTCAAAGTATAAACATACAAGTAAAATCATAGGAGAGGAAGATTTGTTTCTGGTGTTGATTGAAGTGATATAGTATAGCCAGTTACGGATATAAAAATAGTTCAAATGGTGACAGAGGGTTTATATGGAATTAAACAGAACGAATAAACAAAGTCTGAGGCGAATAAAGTTAAGGATCGCACAGTCGACACAACATTTCATGCATATTCTATCACTTCCATTGTTTTTATTCATAAAAGTTATAATATAGCTAATGTCAAAAGTTCATATCAGATATTTTCAGTATTTTTTTAAAACCTTTGTTCGTTCGTTTGTTTCATGTTTGTTTGTATTTTATACAACTATCCTCCGAAGGAGAGGTCACAGAATAGTGGTGGATAAAAAAGTAGTATATTCCTAGCGCTAGGCACCGTTATGCCTGTCCCGAATAAAAGTCCCGATTTTGAGCAACTTTTGCCTTTCTGAGCAATTTTTGAGCAAATTATAGGTTAAGGGCACATATCAAGCACGAAAAAAAATCAACTGTTTCATAGAAAACTTCAAGTTATGCGAATTTCTGAGTGTTTACCAACCTATAAAAGGTAAGCCGGAAAAGGAAAAAAATAAATGCGCATTTCGAGCTTGGGCTGCGTGTGGTAAGCATTTTTCCAGCATTTTACAAGCACAATACGGGCACCGTCGACCCCGACGGGGATATTAATGTTTTAGTATTTACAGTATCAGACAGATAAAAATGAAAAGGTAATGTTTTGAAAAAAAGAGGTCAGTTATTAACAAGGCTTTTTTATGTTTTTTAGAACTTAAACAATTAAAATTGACAATGTTACAGATATTTCGGTTTTTTTTGTCTGGTAAACTTTTATGATTCATAAGAGAAATACTTTTCTACCTACAAGAAAACACCGAAAAGTCCTATTTTTTCCTCTTTCTTGGTATCTGTTCATTGGAACCGCTGCTTCATTTATCGATTAAATTCAGTCGGCTTCCGAAACTTTAGCGAAACGAGGCGCTAATTTGTCTTCGGTCCCAAAACCAGCATAAGTACAGCTTTAGAGCCAACTTAAAGACACCTCAATCCGAAACTCAGTCTGGGTTCTCACGTGTTAGGGGGCAATCGCGTAGTTAAATGTGCTTTAAATCCCGACTTTGGCCGAGGTAAATTCCGCATGCACCCCAAGGATGTGTGGGGAGGTGGGGGGTGGGAGGGAAGGGGATGTCAATAGACTGATGTGTACGGTAACTACTCTTCGCGAATTAATACACCGCTCGACACTAACCTTTTTAGTGTACAGACTTAACTTTTGACTATAAGGTAGTTCGTCTGTTTAAAGGGGCTTTTTCAGGAGGATTGCTGTTTTTGGTCAGTTCCTGTAGAGTTTTGAAGGAGCCTCCTTTAAATTTCATCTAAGTAATAATAATATTGTTTTGGTGATTTTTGCAAGCATAGGATAAAAACTTGAAAAAGTTTGCCCAATTCATCCTTTTTAAAATTTCAATCCATGTCTATCTTTGCAATTTGTGACGACGGACAACAGAAACAGTTTCAATGCACAAATTGATGCGAAGACACGCTTAAGCTTTTTGAAAAAGATTAAAAATAGTGTCACGCCCCCCTCCCCCCTGCCCCCACATGGTCCCTGTAAAGCTTGGACTAATCATGATCATGAATTTATTCTGATGCCGGCATTAGGGTTATTAGTCTTGAATTCGAAAATTGCTTATTCTACTACGAAATTCTGTTTGGGCAAATTCTCAGTCTGCGGTAACAAATGGATGGTTAATGGTAGCCCCCCCCCCCCAATTCCCGTCTGGCAGGCAGGGTTTTGAGCACGATTGCAGTCAAAGAAATGATTCCACAGATTCCAGGTTATGGATTCTATGAAGGAAGACTAATATTCTTGAAAATAATTTTGCCACCGTCTGAATGGTTTTGAATTGTAAAACCGTTTGTTCAGCTATTCAACAAAACGCACCGTTCCGGTAAACCGTCCCCATTTCCGTATTCGTGTCTAGAAACCTTTAATACTAGGCGATCGTTTATTACTTTTAGTTCTCTAAGGTAGGACGTCTGTGTCAGTGCTTAAGAAAAATGCAAAACGACGGAAATCATGATGGTTTTCTTGGAATTCATCTCTAGTTTGTTTTGTGTCAAGTAAGCAGATATTCTTCTTCGATCCTCAATTATGTGAAGTGAAGCACAAACAGTGGGAAATTTCCCTTTTTATCGAATTGTTCGATCTCTTTTGGTTTCATTTTCAACGTATTTTCAGGAGCAAGCAACGCACCGTGTCAGAAGAAGATTTGTAATATTAAGGTATCGTAAACATTTATTATCTTTCTTAGAAGAACATATACACTATAAGATTTCTGGAAGACCGAGGTCGAATTCAGTAAGTATTTCCATTGATCCTGAACCAAGAGCCATAATAGGTCACTGTACTATTATGATCTCTTGTCCTGAACCTATTTTGCGATCATGCTGACATTTCTGCTCCCAGACACTACAGCCGAGCCAAGAAACTTTCTCTCTTAGTGATCTTTTAAGACGCGAAACAGTGACAACGTCAAAACTGTTCGTTTAAGGAAAAGAGAGAGAGAGAGAGCCATCGAGAAAGGGGTATATGTGGCTTCGTACTCAATAGGTGACGCGAAACATCATGTTTCATGTCGTTGCAAGACGAGCTTCTCTTCAATGAACTTTCGCTGCTTGCTTTTTCGTACATAAATCGTCTGGGATATCGAGCAAGAAATAATGTATAGTTGAGGTAAGAATTAAAATAACAACTTCCGGGTCGACGTCGATGGCTTATCGTAAATTTTGATTTTCTGAGTCGATTTCGGACTCAAAACGCCTTCGTCTTTGCTTCAAAAAACAAGCAAAATTTGTAACATCAAGCAGCAAAATTGGAGTGTATCTTTTAAAGGACACCTAAATTTAGGGGGTTTTGTGGTGGACATACTCGGGCTTTCAAAACGTCGCCATGTTCTGATCAAGAGAACAGTATAAACAGATCTCTTGGTTCTGATGCTACCCTCAAGCGCTGCGCTGGTGCATGGTTAAGGCCCGGGCAGTGTACATGTAATATAATCAAACAGGTCATTCTCTGGAGGTTAACGGTTATATTACGAGTTCGATTGTTAGAAAAGGAAAGCGAGTAGGTATTACGCGACGCGAGTAATTGTTTTTGTAGATCCTACGCCAACAAGCATTCTCAGACATTCGATTCTATGCAAAAGTTTCGTTGAAAATTTATATACGTGCACCTTTATTTAAGCAAACTTCAATTCATGATGACGTAGTAGTTTGTTTACCCCAGAGAAACAACTACATTTGTAATTTTTGCCCTTCAAATATTGATTTCGTATTTTGTGGCCGGTTCTTTCCTGGAAGAACACAATTGATTAGCTTGTCTTCTTCTTCTCAGAAACACCGCACAAACGATTTGCGAATAAGTTGGCATTGTTTTGCTTTTGTTCAAAACGCCAGCTGTCTAATGTATGGCGCAACGAGTTCATTAGCCAGTGTAGGAATATAAACTCGTTTTTGCGTGTTGCAGACCTCAGCTCTTCAGTGAGTTCATTCTGCATAGTTCAGATAGTTGTTGATGAATACCTAAAGACCCCGCAGTGTAGTCAATCGATAAAAATCGGTATCGATAAAAATCGGTAGCAATCTGAAAGTGATTTTTATCGATTGATAACGGAAATCGGTGAAAATCGACAAACTAAATAGCTATGTCAAATCAATATTATCGATTTTCATGATTTTAACGATTTATAGCTGAAGTCTGTCATTGTAAGTTGTTTATTTGGCATGAGTTAGGTAGTACAGCCGAAAAAGCACATTCACGAGTAACAACTGATCCACAAAATGAAAATACCGTAAATACAGTGTGGAAACTGTTACAACCACAACTTATGTATCTTGTACAGAAGCATCTTCCGATACTGAAATCGATGAAATGGGTAAAAATCGAGATATATCGATAAACGAAACGAGTGTGTCATCGATTTCTATCGATGGATAGATAATCGATATCAATCAAATTAGATTTACCGATTTTTATCGATTTATCGATTGACTACTCCGTGGAAAGGAGTGTAAACCATGAGTTGTTGTGTTACTGTATGTTTAATCCTGCCCCGCAGATTATGAGTAGCATTCCTTATCTGACACATTCCACCCAGATACTGATTCGGCATCGTGACACTTATCTCAGCCTTAAAACTATGATTATCATATCATGGCACCTGGTACTGTACAAATCAGTAGAATTTATCTCACTTAGAAGTTCCTGGAAAGGCAAAAATTTCTGGTTGAGAAAAATCCTGAGCGGCCTTTTCGGAGCCCTACAAAAGTGCCAACTGAAACTGCCAAACAATATCTAAAATATGATATGGAACAATGAAAGGGTTATACATTTTATTTTTTAATGCTGTTGGAACTACTATACTTTGAAAACGGGAAATCTCGTTTACCTGCCGTATGATTGGCTTTGGTACAAATATTCTTTTAACACATGACTGATAAACTATCAGTTTCTTGTCTGACAACATTCACTTCTAGGAGATCACAGGTTATACTGAGTATATTGATTAAGAAGGAAATCTCAAAGCAACCGGCTTGCTTTGAATTGGCTTTTTTCGACATAAATTCGCCAAATTTAACGATTTTAGCAAAATAGGTTTTTAAAGTGAGAGGAAGACAGTTCCCATGTTTTCTGTCACCCCTTTCTGGGACTTTCCTGGAAAGTTAGCCAGCCGTAATTCCATGGAAAAGAGACACGATATAAGGTGCGCAACAAAACTAGATTTGGAAGAAAATGAAAAAGAAAGATAGAAAAAGAGCAAGGAAGAAGGATCGGACAGGTACAGCTTGATCTTCCCACATGAAATTAGAAAAAAGGAAGAGATTTCAAGACCGTTTTTACCCCCCATGTAGCAGAAACGCGCTTAACAGAAAAAACACTATACAGGCAGGTACTGTAGAAATAGACTCTTACAGAGCGCGGAGAAAAATTTGGCTCTGCCTCGCTGTAAAAACCAATTAAACGCACGGATGACGAAAAACTTTAAGAAAACTGAACTTCCTGAATAACAGAGAATTGAAAAGCAAAGGCTCGAGTTGTTACTCCTACGAAATTCACAAAAAGGGTTAGCAGCAACACTGAGTTCAGTACATTTCAGTTAAATTAATTCATTTGCTTTGTTTGTTTGTTTAACTCAATGCAGCCAACAATCAAGTTATTCTACAATGGACTCAGCTGACAACGTGCGCTTGCAGTTGTCCACTCACCTTGAAACTATCCGATCAAAAATCGCCAGGGGAATGCTTGTGCTATTCGTTGGTGAACAAGCTTCAGCGTTAACTTCCCCTGACAATCCTTATCCTTCATTGGATGATTGGTGGCAGGTTATTAACCAGTCAGAGGTAAGAGCTGTTTGAAACTCCGAAATAGGGCCCGGGGGTGATATCTATAATTGCCTATACCAAGAGAGAATGATCTAGATTATTCTCTCTTGCCTATACGTGGAGGCTCCACCCAAAATGGGTACCATTATCAGGCTTCAGGAAAGGGTGAGGAAATCTGTCATTTCCTCCTGTAAAAAGACCTAAAAGAGCTAATAGGAGAATGAATTTACGGGTGTGAAAAACGTCGAGACAATTTACGAGTTTAAAAGGCAGTGCATTTAAAAGACAGTGCATTTACAGCAGTCTATAAAAGGGATGCAGATTTATGAAAGGGGTACCGTTTGTCAATAGAAGGTTTACGGGGTACCTTAAAATGGGGTAGCTCTTCTGTAAATAGGTAAGGGATTGAACCTCGGGGCGTAGCCTCCCTGTGTAAAGCGTTTGGGAGTACCCTCTGGGGTCCAAACCTAACACTGAATCACAAAAACAAGTACGATCGACGGCGCGAGCCTCGTCTTCTTCACCACCGATCGAAAAATTAAGGGTGACTTGCCCAGAGTTTGAGCAGTTCAAAGAGTATACTGAGATAGTTCCACCTTTTTAAAGCATGTTTGTCGATTCATGATGACTTTCATTATGTGGTTAATAGAGGATGGATCCAATCATCAGCACACAATCCTAACCCTCTTAGTTGGTTGTTTGCTAGGCAGCGTGCAATCCGATTTAAATTTAACGTTAAATTTTGTTGGTTTTAATTACGTGTCAGCCTATTATGTTTCTTAACTTTTACTGGCGGATTTCATTGTTCATCTTTCCCTAACAGAAAGGCGTCGACACTCTATTTGATCTTGAGGACAAATTCCTGGCAAACATACAGCAAGCGCCTTCACGTGTTCATGATGCGCTGCGGAATGTTGGGAAGTTTCCTGTTATCATAACGACGAACATGGATGACCTGTTAGAGCGCTTCCTTTGGAAGGCTGGGAATGTTGGAGACAAAGTTCGACTTGATCAGGCAAGTGGAAAACAGTTCAGTCTTTTATTACTGACAATCGCTTGATGACTCAACGAAACGTGAATTTTACATGACGCTACCGAAATCACCGCGATGTGTTTGTTAAGTTTAAGCTTGTTTTTTCGTAGATTTTTCTCAAGAACTGGTCTCGATAATGTTTCGATACAATTTTGACCCACTACTTCATGATTTAGAGAGTTCTATCCGTTTACAGGTGATCAAAATAGAACTTGTTTGATGAAAACCGCCACAGAGGCTTTTAAAATCAACACACTTCTTCAGCGCGCTCTCTCATTTTAAATTGAAACTTAACAAGTCCCGGATGCAAGTCCCGCATGCGAGTCACGATAAACGCTAATCGAAGATTAAAATTTTGTACCCCGTTTTTGTATTTTACCTTCCTACGCGTTGCTTAGGGTAACATTTTGAGTCATCATTACTGTACTTCGTAGTAAAAGCTCAATAGTATTTTGTAACCTCGAGTTGCACGTCCTTAGACGAGAAATCCTTGCTTAAAATTTGGCTTAATCCTGGGTTAAACTTAAACTCGAGGAACGGGCCCTGGACTATACTCATCCCGATTTCAAACCAATTTACTGCACCAACCCTTCAAAGATGTTGTTCAACCCCTTATAAGTTTCTGGAAATACTGGGTCCCACTTAACATCCCATCAAACAGTTTGGTATTTAATCCACATCTTACCTTTTTGAGTATTCAGAAGTCCTGAGTATTCAAAATGAAAATGTCCCTTTTCAGATTTCATGTGTAGCTCCTTCCTGGCCTAACCTGCGCAGAGATCTGATTATCAAATGTCTTGGAGATAGCAGTTTCAATGTCCGGACACAGGTAAGTTCGCACAAACTTTAAATCATGGCGACAGATCTGGCACGAAATTCCAGCATAGACCTCTTGACAGCTTGTATGTTTTGGTTCTCTGTGAATGTCCCAGGTGAATTTGACCTCTTGTCTTTTCAAGAATTATGCCTGATTATGCGTACATATGCAAGCCAATAAGAAAAAGCTTGAAAGAAACAGAGATCTCTATAGTATTATCACATGACCTCCATTAGGAGAACAAAACATGCAAGCTAGAAGGGTCTTTTTCACATGTGAAAGTTACAAAATTGCTATGGCAACGTTCCAAACCAGTTTGACGTCCAGGTTAAAAAAATGTTGCGAATAAAAATATCAGGACAAAAAGGCAGGGTAGAAAAACCTAAAGACAGGAAAAAAGCATAATCTCTAACAGCAGGATGGATTCTAAGGAGTTATTTTTAGAACGATTCAGAGAATTGAGGACTTCAATGAAACTTTTCAATGGGCGGAATTGCGAACGGTACAAAGCGAAGTTTTTCACCCATGATATCAATAGGTAAATAAAAGCTATAGTCGTGAAATTAGTAAATTATTCCTCGTGCAGTTTGTCAACAATACATTTGGCTTGTCTATTTACACTGACTGATCCCCTGAAAATCAAAAACAGTTTCCGTTTTCAGTTTTAATAATAGCAATAAAATTATTAAGCTCAACATTTTTTCTTTTGAAGCCCAGCAGCAAGAACTACTTTGAGGACTTTTGCAGCACTCTTGAAAGTGCAGAAGTTGACTTTATGCATCGAATTTTCAACGAACGATCTGTGCTGTTTCTTGGATGTGACCTTCATCGTCAAGAGTACAAAAGCTTTTTTCAGAAATTTGCCGTTAATGCTAAGGTATATACTACTAACTGAGGTGACAAGTGAAAGTTTCGCTTTGTTTGTTCTTTTCCTTTCTCTGCATGCCTGACATGCCGTCTTCTCCTTCTTTTTCTTCGTTGTCGTCTTATTATTCTTCTTCTGCAGTTTAATGTCTTGGATTGAAATTTCGAAAGACATAACCAATAATAGAATCTGCACCAAATAGTGTTCCTAGAACTCCAGAACCGTAACGAAATCAAATACTTCAATTTGAAAACACATTGGTTGACTATGACTTTTGGGGTCCACCTGAAGGGAAAACAAAAACACTGTGCGAAAACTTTCTTAAGTATAAACAACCCGTATTCACCCTGACCGACAACTGGGGTGAAGGATACATAACTATTTTCATTGCACTACATTAGTATAGAGTAGTCTCAAATACTTTGGCTTTCCATTTTGGTTTTCTGTCGATACTATAACGCACTTCTTATCTCGTGAAAATACAGTCAAACCTCGCTATTTCGAACTCGGTTAATTCGAAGTCCCCGCTATTTCGAAGGAAGATCGAATGCCCTTGGATTTACCCTTCCCCTTTACGCTTCCCCGGTTATTTCGAAGCCCCGCTATTTCGAACTTTTTTCCATTTCCCTTGGGACTTCGAAATAGCGGGGTTCGACTGTAATGATAAAATTATGATCAAACAAAGACTGTAAGTGTGTGACAATAAGAATAAAGATAGTATTTGGGGATAGAATGAGGAATTGGACTTGAAGGCTGAAGTAAAATCAGTCTTCGGGAAAGGTGCACGAGAGACTGTCAGAGGTATAGAGAAACTACTTTAAGACAGTCAAGTCGATTTGTTTGTCAGAGTTGTAAATTCAACAGCTGTCACGGCAATATGAGACAGTGTATGCCTGTAGGAGATTAATTAAGACAGTGGATCCGTTTTTTTGTTACCACTTTTTAGATGATCCATTACAACTTTGAGACTTCGGATGAGTCGGACCTGGAAGCAAACGGAAATCTTCTCACTCTGAAGGTGACCATAAAGCCCTGGGAATTTGTGCAGTTATTGAGCACAGGAACTATTAAAGAGGCCGAGGACATTCAGCCTGGAGAGGTACTAATGCTTTGTATTTAAGTTATAGCTCTGTAGCTCAGTGGTTTAGAGCATCCAAACTAGAACTCGGAGGGTCGTGAGTTCGATTAGCCAAGCAACCGCACGACTAACTAAGAGACCATTGACTGGCAAATATCTTAGTTGCTGCCTCGTACCCAAATGTCTCTCCCTGGTCTCTCTATCCATAAAAAAGTGCGCGCAAAGGAAGGCGGGAAGGAGAGAACGGGCAAGACGCCGCTTCACCTCTCATTTTTCTCCTTCCCATGGTCCATTGCGCTTCTTCACCAGTCCTGCGTGTCACTCGCGTTTCGCGCTGACCTCTGTGCGAAAAACGAATCGCCAGCGGAGGAGACAATGGTTGGTTAACACAGTGATTCATGTGTGCTTTCATGCATTCTTAATTTCTTAAGGTCTATTTGCGATCCTACCTGAGAATCCAACGGGACCAATACCTTCAGCAGCAACTTGCCCTGGAGAAGAAAGCATCCGAGATCATCTTTCACACCACGACTGTCACGAATGCTTTGTCCCCAGACGAATACTTTGAGCTGATCTCTCGTCATGCGATCGAAGATATGTTCATGAAAGATTCTTTTGGTAAATAAAACGTGTCACATTTCTGCTATTTTGCACAATATTGAGCTGGTTAACTATAAGGCAGGCATTGAAAATTAAAGATGACTTCTTAATTAAGAAAATGTTTGCTTTCTCGTGGAAGGAAATAGGTCTTATTCTATCCGAACTAAATCTCAAGACGTTTTAAATGACCATGTTCGTGTTAAAATAGTGACCTATTCTCCATATATGGATTAATAGAATTAGGACCAAAAAGTGATAGGGCTGTTTCCCGTTATGTTGTTACGGAAAGGTGTCATGGAAAAATAGAATTCTGGTATCATTCAAACGACCAGCCCCTGTTAAGGTAGCATGCACAGGCAGTGGAAATGTACAAGAGCTAATAAAAAACCTTTTTATCCCTCACAGCTGCTCATTTAATTTCAAATGAAAGAAGACCCGATAAGAAAGCAGAAGGAGATATATTAAATTGCCAGGACATTCTAGTCATAACTACAATGATAAAGCTGAATGAAAGGCTCTCTTCGAACACTATAGTTTTGATTTTAAGCTCTCCATAGTCCATGTTTCCCTTAGTCTCAAAAACCTTTTTTAAATTTTTTTTAGGTGTTTACTCGCAGGAAAAAGTCCAGAGAACGGTAGATGCCATGAAACAAAGACGAGATAACCTGATTTGGGTAAAATGCCGTAAATTGCGGTTATAACTGTCACTATGATTATAAGCCAGTGGTTTATGATTTTGTCACCAACTGTGACAATGCTCAGTTTAATTTCTGACGTAACTATGACCATGACGATAAGAAAAAATTTAAATTGACTGTATTAGTGATTACAGCAGTGATAGTTACTTTGGCAGTGACTACGTAAGTCAGGGCTGTCAACTCTTCCGGATAATCCGGGAGACTCCAGATTTTGAACCGTTTCTCTCGGTCTCCAGATTAGAGTCTGAAATCTTCCGGGTAATTGCCGAAGTTTGCCAGTCTTGTAGATTCGGCTTTCTGACAATGAAATTTCAAATATTTTGCGTTGTTTGAGCTATTTTACTGTTAACATCGAACGTTTCCTCACAAACTCCGGTATGGCATTGTAATATGAGTAATAATGTGGTTGGTGGGAAGTAAACCAGTTGGGTCAAATGTTACAATTCCAACAACATGTATTTTCGCGTGTTTTATTTTCACAAATGACGTAATGTGCCGTACATTATGACGTCAGCTACCATCCCTTCCACATGAATTCTCAATATTTGAAGACGTGGGGGGTTGACAGCCAGGGTAAGTAGCAAAGTTTGACTGATTGGGATTGTGTTAGTGACTACACACATATAACAGCGACTATGACTGCTACTGTGATTGTGACTATGAAAGTGGTTTTGGGCGTTACTGTGACTGCAGCTGTGACTGCGGCCATGGCTGAGACCAGGAGCCCATAAGTATTAAGTAATAACATTTATAAATTTGAGGGCTGTTTCCTGAGAGGCAAGGTAAGTTCAAAGGGTTTTAAACAGTTTCAGCGTTTGCATAGTTTAATCTTGAATTTGATTGGTCCGTTTGCAAAAAAAATGAATATGTTTTGTTTTCAGAAAACGCTGTGAAAAACCTAATTTTCCAAATGTAAAAACATACACTAGTCATTATCTTTTATGTAGACATATTAAATTCTGCAAGCAGAATACTGCAATGCTGATCGAACTACTTGAAAATTAACTCTGCAAGACATCAACACGACACCGAAAGAACTCAAAACAGAGCGGGATTGTAGCCATAGACAGGTGTTTCGCCCTCTTTGGGGCTCGTCAGTATGGTGCAACAACCAGAGGAAACTCTGATGAAAAATATCTTCGCACTCTGCTGATTGAAAGCCCTGACCCAGAACTCTCAACACCCACAGAAGCACGCCATACCACTTGTCTTCTGGGGGGCAAAAGTCCAAGTGTCAAGTTGAGAAAATAAAGAAAGAGAAAATAAGAGAAAATAAAGAATTGGCCAAAACCAACGTCAAAAACATGGACGTTCTACATCTACGTTCTTCAGCATATTCGTTTTCAGTCCTTTGCAGTCCTTTGTGGTTAATGTTTGTACTTTAAGAATTTTTGGGCCGTAGATCTTTTATAGATCCGATATGCTGTAATTCTTGCATGGTTTTGTCCATGTTTTTGAGGTTGGTTTTGGCCAATTCTTTATTTTCTCTGCGAAACATCAACTTGACACTTGGACTCTTGCCCCCTAGAAGACAAGTGGTATGGCGTGATTCTGTGGGTGTTGAGAGTTCTGGGTCAGGGCTTTAAATCAGAGTGCGCAGATATTTTTCATCAGAGTTTTCTCTGGTTGTTGCACCATACTGACGAGCCCCAAAAAGGGCGAAACAGCTGTCTGTGGCTACAATGTCACTCTGTTTTGAGTTCTTTCGGTGTCGTGTTGATGTCTTGCAGAGTTAATTTTCACGTAGTTCGATCAGCATTGCAGTATTCTGTTTGCAGAATTTAATATGTCTACATTATTATTTTTGCTGATCAGATCTTTTATGTATTAACCTTTTTAGCTCCTAAAGACTCCTGAAGCGCAGACAAGGATCACTTGCCTTTTCTTTTACCATGGAGTCAAGAGAGAAATACAGAAGTGGAAAGAAGTCGAAGAAACCCCTTCTTTGCCTGAGGATGAAAAACAGAACATTTTACTGAAATGCAAGATTTCAATTAGCAAATACGCAAAGGTTGCACTGCTGGCCAACTCATTTATGCAACGGAACAGCTCTATGGAAATTCGCATAGTTGACTCGGAAAAGTATGATGTGGAAAAACAGAGGGAGGTGGAAAGGGAGACGTTTGCCCTCATCCGTCTTAAAGGTAGGAATAGAATCCATGTGTTTTTGTAGTTAAGCTACACGTATACAACAAACCAGCAAACTTCAGATTCAAGTTGAAAATTTCCAAGATAGAAACTGAGCAGATAAAACAGTTCAAAACAATTCTTATGGATAAAAAAGTGAGTGAAACTACTAATTTATGCGTAGAAATAATGAACAGTAAACGACTGGTAAAGGGGAAACGTGGTCACGTAATACAAATTCGCGTTTGCTGTTTGACGTACGTTAAGCTTTAAAACCTCTCTATTAGCTGCTGTTGTTGCTTCCATTGAAATATAATCGTTCGATTTCCTAACTACTCTAACCTGCGATCAGGCGTTCTTAGTTTTCGGGGAAAGCTCGAAAATGAGCGGACGATTTACACAATTACTGCTTTTTTATACCTTATTAACCGGATTAAACGCCTCCACGTTTATTAAATTTTTAGCGTTTACGATCTGATTCAGGAGCGATGTCTAGTTTGGTGACATTTCTTTGATCACTGACAAAAATTACGATTATCATAATCATTTTTATTCTTCTAAGTTATGTAAAACAGAAGGATGTTTTAAGTTCAATGGTTTGTTTGTTTTTCTTTGCTGAGATTCGTAATTGCCTGGATGGGGTAGGTTACCAGGTTGTACCGAGTTTTTCCCTCCCCTAATATACGCCGCAATGTACTGAGTGGGTGCGCGTTTAGTGATGTTTTCTTCCATGACGTGATGAATGTATTAATTAGTTTTAAAGAAATGTAAACCCTATAGCAACATTGGCAAAAAATGTAATCTTTGTCTTTATGAAAATATCAACCACCCATATTTTACTGCCAGCTTTTAATTTTAACGGTCAATCGTTGAAGTTGCCTGATGAGTGTGGTCCTATACAATTTCAGACCATACGAAACAGAACTGTCGCAATTAAATGATCGATGATTACTCTTCAAGCCTGCACTCCTGTTATTATTAACAGTCAATGCTCTTCAATTAAATGAATTGAGCGTTATACGAAATACTTTCTACCCAGAATACAAGTATGAATTTCATACCGTATATTGAACTGCGCGAGATGAAAAAAATACAGAGAAGATTATCACAGTTAAGTACTCAACTTATGCAGTTGTGAAAAGAAAGCCTGAAAAAGTTCCGACTTTGTCGGTATTCAAAGCTCAATTTGGCTGCTTTTTAGCTCAATTAATTAGAGCTGTGCACCAGTATCGCAGAGGTCGGGTTCGAGTCCCGGCAAGGCTGAATTTTTTCCAGGCTTTCTTTTTCGCAGTTGCATAGGTTGCGTATTTAATTGTGATGATCTCCTCGGTATTTTCTTCCATCTGCATTTAATCGAAAGTGGCGTTTAATCGTTAGACACGGTAATATTCCCTAGGCCAGTTTTTTCAGCATTGTTCGTACTTATAGGAATCAGGAAAGGTAGACCATCGAGGTGGAAATCTCTTCAAAACTGACTCAAACAGTTGGATATTGATTCCGTTTCCCCATACGTTTATCGTCTATCTAAAAGGGATAACGTTTAGTTATTTTAGGGGGTTCTGTGTCATACGCAAGCCCCTTCTCCTAAAACAGACACTGGCTGATGCTTGGTCAACTTTATTCCAAACAGTTCCTTTGTATTTCCTGTGAAAAAACTGCCCATTCCAACAGTTTGATATCTGGTGATCAGAAACAGGCATTTTTCCGCAAACACTCCACCACTCTTATTTCGTTAATTCTTTCTGAAGGACGGGTAATATAACTAGAGGGATAGGAGTTTCTGCATAGTATAGTCAGCCTGTGTGCTAAGCCTCCTTGAAAATACGACCACCGAACGTAGCGCGAGGTCAGCTATTTTTCAAAAAGGCAGAGGAGTGAGGGCATTATCCGATTAAATATACACCCTTCCATTGTTTCCAGAACGAGCAAGGCGTTGTGGCCTCCGAAGTGGAACAGTAGCTTATTATTCATAATAATAACCTCCTGTTCCACCCCAGTGGCTTGCTCCTCCCATTTCTTGTAAATAATAACCTGTTCAACAGAATGAAAGGCGCATTAAAGCCACATCCTAAGCATTTTACAGGTGGAACAGATGAAGCAATCTGCTACGCTGATCAAGCATCATCTCCAGATCAGCGAAATTTTGCTTCTCATCTCGTAAACATCAATGGGGAGGAGGTTGCGAACAAGCGAAAAGTCTACGAGAAAAGTCGATTGGTTGCCTGGAGTAACGAAGACTCTATCCTGAAACTTGCAAATACCATCATGAAAAGAAAACTGAGATGAAGGACAGATTCGGCATTGACGCAATTGAAGTAAGCCTTTTTTTTGGTCGTTTGTGTGTGTCCCTTTATCGTTAAGTTTTTGCCGCGTTAAAATGCCTCGATTATCTGCGTTTTTGAGCAGCTCTTCAAATAGTTTTAGCACAGCCAGACCTGATCCACCAAACGTAGCATTTTCAAGCTGCGCGTATATTTCTCTCACGCCACCAATTGCAGGGCTGGATGTGCAGTGCGGGGTTTGGAAAAAGTTAACGATTACATACGGGAACTGACGGCTACCGGAGATGCGGATTCGGAAAAAGTTAACGGGATTACATACGGAATTGACGGCTACTGGAGATGCGGATTCTGCCAAAATACAGTGCGGATTCAGAAAGTTAACGGATTACATACGGAATTGACGGCTACCGGAGATGTGGGATTCGCCAAAATACAGTGGGGGATTCGGAAAACGTTAACGGGATACGGGAATTGAATGCTGCTGGAGAAGAGGGATTTGACCAAAATACAGTGCGGGATTCGGAAAACGGTAATGGATTACATACGGAATTGACGGCTACCGGAGATGCGGGATTCACCAAAATACAGTGGGGATTCGGAAAACGTTAACGGATACGGGAATTGAATGCTACCAGGGTAGCGGGGCTCACTAAAAATTTGGGCACTGATGTGGGATGGGAAAGAAAATTATGTTCAGGAGAGCGATGAGAAATTCAGGATTCGGTATTTTCGTGATGCGTGTTCGGATACGGCATTCTCGTGAAAAAAGAGTGGAATACGTGATCAGGGCCTCCCAGTCTCTGTTATTGTCTGTAAGTAGCATCTTCTTTCCATGCTATCGTGATTGACGAAAATGGCTTTTAAGAAAATGATGCGTTCGAGCACACTTTGTTTGGGTTTTGTGACATTGGTCAAAAAAATAATAGAGCAATATGTAACTGAAATCAAAATTAT
>CALNXK010000052.1:3120000-3152053 GCA_942486035.1 Porites lobata | reverse complement strand
CATCAAAGGATAAACAATTATCGTGGATGGGTTGTAATTAAAGATTTGAAACCTAGTCTTTCTCTCAGCTCACTCTGTACCTACGATACCCCAACGTGTTGTCGTCAACAAACTACTGACAACTTTTGATCACCTTAACATTATTTTATTATTGTGTGTGCAGTATATATTACTACAAATTAACAACTAAGACTACGTTCACGTGGCACTGGACGAATTTTCAACTGACTGAAAATTCCGTTTACATGGGACGCTTCAATATTTTTGCTCTGTTCACAAAGAACTTTGAACAGGTAGGCGCCCAATTTTTTGTAAGGTTAAGGTGGTTCCGTGTGCAACCAGTTGAAAATTTGTCTCTTGCCGTGAGAACGTAGCCTAAGAAAGCATTAATTAGAGCGATTTTTGTATGACCTTGAAATGAAAACGCGCGAACAAAACAAACAACAAATGAACGGAAATAGAGCGATTTGGTTGGTTTGTCGAAGGGATAAAAACGCGTGGCTTTTTGGTTGGTTAAGCGAACGTTCGGGTGAAAAAACTTCATGCCCGGGAACTTTCTGGAAATCAATAGATACTTCGCTTTGATGTCATACTGCAAAACGATTGGCCAATCTAACAATGCCTTCTCCATATTAGGGTTTTATTTGGTGGGAAAACGAAGAGTCCATATTTTTGATCTTTTCATCCATTGGCTGATAAAACAAATAACTAACACTTACCCAAACCATTTTCAAGGTCATACGAAAATCGCTCTAACCTGATCTTTTCATGCTTTTGTAGGTACTACGTTCTCCAGGAGTGATAGGCTCCAGGTTCTCTCTGTAGACTACGAGCAGTCTCCCTATTCTCTTAGTCTGTTGAGCTGTGACTGAGGACACCCTCTTTTGTCGCCCCGCTCAAAGCACGTGTGCGTGCACTCCACTCCAAAATTCGGAGCTGAAGAGAGACTTGCCGTCTAGGGCCTGTTTACATGGAGTGGGGACCCCGGTCTAGTGGGGTTGGTTTCTTTTTGTTTTCACGCTCTGGGGACACAAAACAAAAGAACCTACCCCACTAGACCGGGGTCCCCCACCATGTAAACAGGGTCTAAAAGACCTTTCTAGCTTGTACGTTTTTTTTTCCCAATTCAGACCACATGATATTCTGCAGGAAATTTGCCTTTTGTCCTTTCATAATTTATGCATAGATTAGCACCTGCATGCGACAACATTTGAAAGAAATAGTAATCTCAGGGGTACTATCACGTAGTCTGAAAAGAAAACAAAAGATACAAGCTAACAAGGTCTATTATAATGTGACGCGTTTAAGAACCCAGAACAACTGTTCACTAGTTTAAAGCCAATATTAAAACTGATAAAATCACAAGTCTATTACAACACTTAAAGTACTCAACGTGGACCCATCTTGTCTCGGGGTGTGCTCAGTCTGATGAGCATGATACTGACAGGGTTTTCGGCCTGAGCTTTAAAGTTGAGATGCTTCCATTGCCGAAAAAACTTTTACTTAGCTTTAACAAGTGAAAAATTAATGGCTGTGCATGTCAACTAAGATGCCATGGCATGGAATTTTGGGGATGGGGGCTGTGGGTCGGGTCTGAGTACAGTAGCGTTAACTGTTTCCCTGAAGTTAGCCATTTGAAACAGTGCAAGCACACTTCTTAGTCTTACTATTTGAAATAATTAATGAAGAGTAATAATTTACACATTCAAAGAGCGATAAAATATTAGCCTCTACCACAAAACTTGGTAAATGATTCTCTGAACGCGATTATATTTACAGTTGGAAGAAATTTATCTCAGTCCTTTGAGTCCCCCATTAATAGCCGTTTTTCTGACTCTACACATTGTTGTTTCATTATTGGGATACCCGTGGCAAAGCCCATTCTAGTTATCTGATTTCTGTAATTGCAGTCCCAAATTAGCCTTCTGACACAGCTGTCTCTCCCTGCTTCACGCCACTTGGGACGTTTCGCCGGCTGTACGTATTCGCAGGTAGGCCAAAATTTCTAAGCTTATAACTCTTGAAAATGTGGAAACGAAGCAGGTATGTTCCCCTGCTAGCAAGAATCCAAGTTTCTGTCTTGACGAACTAAACGTAGAGGTAGAAATTTTAGCACATGTGCCAAGAGTAACTAAAAAGTGGGCTCTGCAAGCGGAGAGCTACTTTTTTTTTTCTCACTATAATTTTTACATTTTGTAACATATTCCTCTCTCACAAAATTAGTAACCAAAGATTCTTCAACCAGCTTCGAAAGGGAAGTTACTTTTGATTAAAGTAACAGGGAAGCCCATGGACTCAAAATTCTAACCTTGATTATATCTGCGTTCATCAACCCGGAAAACTATTACAAGTGATATAAGAATCTTATTATAATTAGGTGAGATATGGATAAAATCTAACTACCTTTGCGCAAAAATTAGGAAATTATGATGTCTACGTTATTCTTTACGACAGATGACGACGTTTTACCAATGATATCATAGTCCAGTTGTGATTTTGAGTGTGATTAAAACTCAATCTTGGATGGTTTAAACAATTAAAAAATAAACAGCTTTCCGGCTCCAGTAATTACTGGGACTTTCATGAAACAACCTTTTGAGGGAATCTGTGTTTCACAATAGAGAATTAAGAAACAATACTGCGGCTGAAAAAAGTTTAACTTGAGTCGGCGGTTAGTAACTGGTCAGCGGAAAACCGTAAAAAAGTAAATGACCGAAATAAGTTGAAACTTGAGCCCGCGGCACGGTCATGTGCTACAGGTCAGCAAATACCCCTTTATAATTTCTGACAGCTGTCAAATGACTATAATATGGACGTCTATCATCAAGTTAAACGCAGGTGAAGATGAAGCAATGGAGGCCCGGAGAAAGCGGGCTGTCAATTCTTAGAGGGTCCCCAATAGGGATCCCGTAGTCCCAACCCAAAACTTCGTGCAATCCTGAGGGTTATTTTTGGCAACAAACCTCCCTCGCATACTTTCAATCCCGAATCTCGCCGCGATTTCGCTTTAAAATCTTTAATCCCGAGCTTCAAATAAGGGAAATCCCAGATCCCGAAAACCTATTGGGGACCCTCTTCTGCGCATGACAGCCTGTTTAAATCTCGCCGGGGTAAAAAGGGTTTTCTTTGATTCCTAGTTAATTTCAATTTTCTTTCTAGAGCCAATTCATATACGATTGACTTTTGACACGACTTGCACACTTGACCACACAGTAAGATTCCACCGTCTGGCCTGGATTTAGCTCCATCGGTGGAACGCTTTATGTAATCCGGGGTTTAGAGGATTCTGGTAGTGAGTAAAATGACGCCAACAGGCCAATGACCTATTGTCATACTCTATAAAAACAAACGCACGTGACAGGCATTTCATTAAACTGTACGCTTATTTCTCAAAGAAACTCCAATCCTAATCTAAAAACTGCCTCAACACTGGGGTTGCAACTCCCATCGGGACAGCAAGTTAGTGTCCTTGTTAGCAAGCAAGAATCTACAGTAGAAAGGGAATTTAGCTGATATTCGTATTGCCGGCGTGTGCGCAAGACTGACTGTACCCATGGTCGTCATACATTTCGTTTCCGATTTTACAGAGTGCATCCCTATACAGATCAATATTAAAATAAGTAAGCAGATTCATACCCCGCCCTTTACGACACATCTTCAAAGTTAAAACATCTGTCCATCGTAGTTTATTTAGCAACTGCATGGCGTTCTTGGACTCAGGGTATATTTCTGGTCACCGTGACAAGTGACACAGAAAAATGCATCGCTAATTTAATGTATTATTTTACCTAGTTTGACTTCGTGGTAAGTGCCATTACAATTATTTATTTCTTACTTGATGTTTTAAAAGAATATTTATATATCCTCATGTTAAGTTTCAAGAAAACTGTTCTTTCTCGCTAACGCGAGTAGTACGTTCTCCCTTTGCCTAAAGGGGCTGTGTCACGGCAGTCCAGTTCATTTTCAGTTGTTTCATTTTGCCAATTACTCGCCCTCAATTGCTATGGAACTTAAAGTAAGCAAAGAAATTACATGTAAATGACAAAATCAAAGATCCGAGACAAACAAATATGTCTCCTGAGCATTATTTTTGAAGTTGGAAGCAGCAGGGACCAACTTTGAAAAACTGTTAGGCTGAACAGTTTTCAAAAACCCTAATTTCAATCCGTTTCAATCTTCTTCAGTTTTGCCCATCCGTGGCATCTGTTGTTTCTGTTATGTTGTTTTAACCTTCCTTTAAAGTTTTAAGCGGTTATTTTTATGTTTCTTTTAATTTAACGGGCATTTTGTAATTTCCTAATTTGGCTGAATTTCGTGACACAACTCCTTTAAGTTATAGAACAGTTCAGATATTGAAGTTAAGTGCAGTTTTTCCTTTTCTTCGTTTTTATTCTTTCTTTAATACAATGAAGCCTACTTAAGTGAAATGATAGAATATGTAATACTTTACTTGCACCTTGTTTTTAGTCAGTACCACAATAACGGAGATTGCAATTGCCATTATTTGGTGTACTATGGAGATAGTACACATAATATGAACCACAATTTCTCACTTTGATGTTTGTTGACCATTCACAGCAGCTTGATGTCAAGTGGAAACACACCGTCCTGCTGACCTGACCATCTGCTACTGTGGGGTGTCCACCATTCATCCAGCCGGGTACATTTGTGCCACATCTGAATCCAGGTGGACATGAAGTTGGCATTCTTGTACCGGCGGACCCCTCAAAACGAAACCAACCAGGTCCGATTCCATTGTCACAATAACCGTGGTTAGTAGTGTACGTAATCTTTCTGTCAGCGCTGTTAAGACTTCCGTAATTCTGACATTCTGATGTAGAAAAAAAATAATAATTATAATTATTATCATAAGAATAAATTTAATCAACTTTTAAAAATGTAGAAAATTATTTAATATTTTAATATTTTTTGTAGTTTAACTGGTTTCGTAAAGTTTTATCTGCTGTACATAAACAGGTTCAAAGTGGCTAATTTTCACGTCCTGTAAGATTCCCCAGCACCTGCCCCACTGTGGCGAACTCTGTTTACATATGAGTCAGTCATTGAGGATTGGTTAGTGACTTTCACACACTGGTAGACATACAGACAGAGGTTAAGAAATAACATGGGAAAGGGAGACAAATATATCTGTAGACATTCTTAAGCTGCCTCGATTTGCGCCTGCAAATGGGTGAGTTATTTCTGCTACATATACGATAAAGTAGGGAAATAATACGTAAATAACATTTAATAACTATTATTAACAATTGTTTGGAAACAAGGATGAGTAAAAAAACATTTTACTTTTTAAAAAGAAACTACAGTCTGTAGAATTTGGCTAATACGGACAATTAGGGGAAATGCCTTGGTGTCCGTATCATCTGGATGGCCATAATAAGTGGGCTCTCCGGAAAAACGTCCAGGACACATATTGTATTGATATAAAGACTATGGCAGACAAAGAGGAAGAAGGGTAGGAAAAATGACTGCGGCGAAAAGCCAATAAGGAAGTGAAATTTTTGTAGCAGAAAAAAATTATTTAATGGCTATATAGTGCAAGGGTCAAACGCGGGAAAGACTGACTTATCACGCTATTCTGCTTCTTAAACCCAAAGAAATCTGTCATTGTTTGAACAGTGTACAATATCTACAATTAGCACGTGATTGTTACAAGGAAAATAGACAGTGCGCAGATAAACAGTGTCCGTAAATAGCAGGGGTAAACAATGTATGCGAGTTTGTGCCTCGGGACACAAAAAAGTGTCCGTTAACGTTGTCTATATTAAACGGTGTCCGTATTAAGCGGGTAAATTTTAGAAACGCTAAGTTGTATACGGTGTTTCGTCTTGCAGAAATTAAATTTTATGTCTGTTCTCTTATTATTGATAGAAATTAGCCAATCAGCACAAGAGAATTAACTCAGTTATTGTAAAAAAATAGAGCTTATGAAAACGTTGTAGTGTCGGTGATAAGAGACTTTTACTTTGTAACTATAAAAAAAAATCTTACTGAGTGATCTTGTGCTATGAGGTTGCCTTGGACTGACTTTGGCACCAAGGTCGAGTTTCAAAATTCCTTGAGTTAGCTTGCCCGTGAACTCACAAGGAAGAAAAAACCATTCCTGTTTGATTTTTTCATCGCCTGCAATTTCATGCAATTTCACTTTCTTCTTCTGCACGGATCCGTGTACGTCAAGAGATGCGTCATAGAGTAAATAACGGAAAGCAGCGAACTACACTTTGCTGGAGAGCCTCCCTTTATAAAAACAAGCTCGCGAAAGTGTCAGATACCGGATTGAAGCTTGCTATCATAATGATCAGGCTGAAACGCGCAAAATTACAAACGCCTATAAAGTTTTTTTTCTTTCTGAGCTTGCGTGCTAGCGGCATAATGCTCTCTCTTCAAATGATGCGGTTTTAATCTCGCAGTCTACTGCGAATTTCAGTGACGTCACAGTTTAGCCTCTCCAGAGTTTATTAAACTCAGTCGGAGGCGTAGATTCCATATTCTCCATATTTGACATACCCGATCTCCCTATCAGTCACAGTCTCTTTCCATATAAGGAGCATATTAAGCAACCACGACTGCGACGGCATGGAGCGAAAACGCCCCAAAACATTGTATTCACGCTGTTTCACATTAATTTTTATCACTCTTATTCCATTTCGTTCAAGTTAATTGTCAAATTCACCAAGTTGGTGAACGCTTTTTGGCGTTTAATTCTATTGTAATGTATCTCAATGTAGAAAAAGAAAAAAAATGGTTTTCTAGTCTGACAGCGTTCCGTGTTTAGTTATGTTTAAAACACGAACATCAGTGTTTTATCACTGGTTTAACATTTGAGCGTAATAAGCGTGAGATTTTTTACCAGAAAACGCGTTTTTTGACAAGCCTTAAAAAAATTCGAGTTTACTCTCATAATATTGGAAACAGAAACATAGTTAGACATGCCTTCCTTTCGATTCACTGCTGGTCAGCGGCCATGAACAGTCCACCCCTGGAATGTCTTTCCCGAATCGTTAGGTAATATAGAGAATCTCAATCAGGTTAAGGCTAAAGTGAAGAAGCGTTAATTATTTCCTTATTTCATTTTTTTTGCAATAAATTTCAGATATTGTAAAGTAGATAACTATGTTTTTAATTATCAAATTGCAACTGTAAAGTTGGCCGAAAAGCCATTTTCTAAGGTAAGCTGATAAACTATTACTATTACTTCATATTTCATTGCAATAGGATTGCCAAATAACGGTCTTCTCTTTTTAACTAAAAAAAAATAATAATAGAATGGGAACACAAAAGCAGCCAAAATAACAAAGGTCGGTCAGATATAATTATGCAAATACTGTACATGTACAACCTCAAGTACACAGTTTAAAGAACTGTTCACGTGTAGGTGCGTAACCCCCCCTGTCCATATAATCTCTTATTTTAATTTGATCAAGTTTACATGATAGGTGGGGGTGACCATATGAGAGATTGTATGGACAGGCGGGTTACCCTACCTAAGCGAGTCACCTCACTAACATGGGGACCCCCACCTTCATGTAAACAGGCCCTAAGCGTCTACCTGCCTTCGCAAAACGAGTATCCAAGTTAAAGAAATTTCCACAGTTATCACTGCGTTTCAACAGAATGTGTGCCAGACTATGGCCTACTCGGCGAGTTTGAAGCAAAGATTCTTACTGTTTTATTACCTCTATTTTCGCGTTTATTTCGCTTGTTATCCTCCAGAATCCTCCAAAAATATTTGCTTGACTTGTATTTGGTCGAAATTCGTCGATAAAAGCTTTCATTCTTCGCAAAAGCCGCGACAAAATTCTTCCCGACGGAAGCGCCATTTTCACTAGATTTGAAAAAATCGTTGCCTGAAGCTCAAAACTCCCCAGGGCCTGAAAGTTGGCACATAATTGGCTAAATCTATTGACTTCCTGTGGGCCAAATTTGGAGGCAATCGGAAGTAACACAATTTTTTGCGAGTGTTCGTCGCGTCATAGCGCTTACCCATTTTTACTACTTGGGTTAGATAATTGTATGCTCTTTTCTACATTTTCAGTTACTTATAAATTGTACTAGTGGCGGAGTTTAGGTAAATATATATCTTGATTTTATAAAATTCGGGTTATGACGGAATAATATTCGCTGTAGGAAAGTGAAAGTTAATAGCTAACCGAAATTTAGTAGTTAACTGAGAATTGGCCCAAAAAATAGTAGTTAACTGATATTTGGCTGAAAAATTAGTAGTTAACTGAGAATTGGGTACCCCCATTAGCACCCTCTTAAAAAAATTCGAGTTTATGTAACACATATTAAGGGACTTGCCCAGCCCCTTATCTGTAACAGGTTTAAGAAAATGGTTGATGTGCACTCTCGTAATATCGGAAGCAGAAACAAGTTAGATATGCCTTCCTTTAGATTCACTGCCGGTCAGCTGCCATGAGCAGCCCGCCTCTGGAATGACTTTGCAGAATCTTCAGGTAATAAAGGGAATCTCGACCAGCTTAAGGCAGAAGTGAAGAAGCGTCATTTCCTTATTTCATTTTTTTCCCGATAAATTTCAACTACGGTAGATAATGATGATTTTAATTATCAAATTGCTATTTTAAAGACTAAAAGTTGGCTGAAAAGCCACTTTATGGGGTAGGCTGATAAACTATTACTGTTACTAAATATTTCACTTCAATAGGATTGCTAAATAACGGTTTTCTCTTTTTGGCTAAAAAAAGAAGAATAATAATAAAAAGGGAACACAAAAGAAGCCATAATAACAAAGGTTGGTCAGATATACATTGTAATTCAAAAAGTGCAAATACATTGTACAACCTCAAGTACCGCCTGTTATATGAACCGCCTGTTCATATAATCTCACATTTTAATTTGATCAAGTTTACATGATAGGTGGAGGTGACCATATGAGAAATTGTAAAGACAGGCGGGTTACTCTACCTAGGCGGGTCACCTCACCTACCTGGGGACCCCCACCTCCACGTAAACAGGCCCTAAGTGTCTACCTTCCTTCGCAAAAAGGCTATCCAAATTAAAGAAATTTCCACAGTTATTCTGAATCGTACAAGAGGGAAAAACGTTCGAAGAGAGTGTCACTACATCTAATTGCGATGCAACGGAAGATAATGGCAATTGATATAACTTAAGTTTTGCGGAATTGCAAACCGGTCAGTGACTGGCACATGTAAGAATTATTTGCGTCTCACTTCACCAACTTATTCTTGGCTCGATGAATAAATAGTCGTGTAATTCGATTAGTCTGGTGATTTCTCAGTTAAAAAACGTCGACATTTTTGTGAATAAGTTTTTTGTACTGCCTACATCGGCGTCCAAATATGGTAACCGTGTGCCGGATGTGAGGATTTAGCGGCGGGACAGACAATCAGAAACGGTGAAATATTGAACTTGACTTTTTTGGATGCCACGCAACGCTCAAAAAACGGCTCCGAGGGAGACTAGTTCTCAGGGGGATCAGATTGGTACCGACAACTTGTTTCAGCCCTCAAAGCAGACGAGGGGGCTCGTTTGATTTAGTTCTCCCAAAAAGAATATTGCGAGCCGAGGATAAGTCGGACCGACTTTATAGTTCTTGTGGAAGGAAAATGAAAACCCTTCCTTAGTTGTATTCGTTTGTGTTAAGCGCCTTGTTTAGTTCTGAAAACGAGAAGAGTGAAAGTGAAGAGCGATTCAAGCGCCCGGTTCAAGCAATGCCTTCCAACGTCGGTTTCTTCGCCCGATTGAATTCCACTGGGTAGAAAAAGTCAGAAACATGTACTTGACAGTCTAGTTGTGTAGCTTGACTGTAAAGAAGGGCAAGAGAAAGAGTTGGTAGCAACTGGAGTACAACTTAAGAGAACCAAGTCCAGGAAAACGCTATTCTCCAGTTCCGGAACGGACAAATGTAAGTCTAATATATAATGTTTTTGTTGGTGATTGTGACGGGGAGTAGTCTTCTATACTGCAGTATGGACGACTTTTCAAAAGTAAACGAAACTAGAATCAAAGTATTGAGTTTTCAGCCTAGCGGACACGTCGAAGTTCGATGTCCCCATGGAAAAAAAAGTATATCTTCGGTGATCAAAAACATTGTTTTGATGCTGTTACGCCTTGACAGGCGGTCCGCACTTCTCTAATCTGCGGCACGTTTGCGGTGACAGTTTGACCCTTTACGGAGTCCTGGAGTTTCCGGGGTGGAAATGAAAATTTATGAGCGATCGTTGCAAGCTCTCCTTTCTTCGGCCCCTCGCTCGCGCGTTCTCGCGAGGCACGCTTTGCTCGCCAAAATAGGAGAGCTTGCTCGCAGGCTAGCAAGCAAAAGGGGAAATAGACTGCAAAACAGTCCGTATTTTTGGCGTATTCAAGTACGCGAGAGCAGTCAAACAAAAGGTCTCGAACAAGGCTGAAAACAGAGAGCGAGACTGGGGAGAGACGCTAAAAATACAAACTGTGTTTTGAAACAACAGCCGCACATTTAACAATGTATCCGAAGTGCTCGGCTCTTTCGGCTTTCTCCCTCTTCGAGGAGCAGGCACAGGCTTTTGTTGTCGTACTACCACTTCCACTCATTTTTGATCCTCCACTATATATACTACATTTCACTATACACTACATTTCACAGAGAACCAACGCTGAAAACTGCTTTAGAATTACTGGATTACAGCGTCAAGAGCAGACAATAACACGCGCTATTCTCCCTCGAAATCAGTTAATGAGTGTATCAAATTCACAAAGGGGGCGGAGTTGCGAACAGATTTTTGACAGCTCGACGACGTTTTTGAACCCCCTGGTCGGAACGAATTCATTGTGTGGAAAACTAGCCTCCAACGCAGGCGTTTTTAGGGGAGCTCGTATTTCGAGAGAAGAAATACGAGCTCCCCTAAAAACGCCTGCATGGGAGGTTAATGGAAAACGGACAGTCGTTTTTTTTTCTCTCGCCCTACGGGCGTGTGAGGCTTGCGCGCTTCGCGCGCGTAAGACTCTTACGCCACGCTTTACCGATTTCTTTACTGATTTTGAGAAAAAAACCGACTGTTCTGCAGTCTAAAGGGAAAAAGACCAGAAAAATTAAAGATTTTGTGAAGAATGAATTGCGGACACCATAGCGCGCGCTGATGACAACACTCATGTCATTCTTGCGATACAAAAGTACTTTTTAGGTAGTTTGAGTGGCTAATAAAAAGAGAATTGAATTTGATTTATTGACCAGATCTCGCTTTCGGCTTCGTCGACAAGAGATCTGGGTAATATTTGCATTCCACTGAAACCCTCTTTAAACAATCAAGGTTAAAGTAACATGCTTCTAACGAGAGTAAATAAGGGTCTAGTGAATGAACACATTCCTATTTCTTGGTGATAATAATTACCGTATGGAATATTATTGCAAGTTTTGCCATCTCCGAATAGAGGTCTAGTAAATGGACATCTTCCTAATATTCGGCGAGTTGATTACCTGATGCTAGATTGCAAGTTCTGCCATTTCCAGTGTAAGGATTGTTACATGAACAACTAAAGGATCCCACTGTGTTGGTACATGAAGCAAGTGAACTGTGGCAGTTGTGAGTACCGCGGCTGCACTCGTCAATGTCTACAAAAAGGGAACAGTACAAGTAAGCGTAATCATAACCTTTGTAACCGTTTTCTTTGTAAAGGGGAAATAAGAGAGCTGATCTGGCATTCGTCTAAGTCTGAAAGAAAATGTTATAAGAGATTTCAAGACGAAAACAAACTCTGAAGTTATATTATGCCTGAACATTATAAGTGTAATTTTTTTGCCATAAAAAGTCGTTAAAACTAAAGAAAAAATAGGAAAGACTTGGCAAGCACGCACCTGAACAGTTGTAGCCATTTCCTCTGTACCCTGGTTTGCAACTGCAGTTAAAGGAACCTTCGGTGTTAATGCAGGTGGCATTGTCGCTACAATTGTGAGAGCTGATCTGGCATTCGTCTACGTCTGAAATAAAATGTTAGGAGCGTCTTCAAGACGAAAACGAACTCTGAACTTATATTATGCCTAAACATTTCAAGTGTAATTTTTTTTGCCATAAAAAGTCGTTAAAACTAAAGAAAAAGTAGGAAAGACTTTGCAAGCACGTACCTGAACAGTTGTAGCCATTTCCTCTGTACCCTGGTTTGCAACTGCAGTTAAAGGAACCTTCGGTGTTAATGCAGGTGGCATTGTCGCTACAATTGTGAGAGCTGATCTGGCATTCGTCTTCGTCTAAAAAAAATGTTATAAGAGATTTCAAGACGAAAACGAACTCTGAACTTATATTATGCCTGAACATTTTAAGTGTAATTTGTTTGCCATAAAAAGTCGTTAAAACTAAAGAAAAAGTAGGAAAGACTTTGCAAGCACGTACCTGAACAGTTGTAGCCATTTCCTCTGTACCCTGGTTTGCAACTGCAGTTAAAGGAACCTTCGGTGTTAATGCAGGTGGCATTGTCGCTACAATTGTGAGAGCTGATCTGGCATTCGTCTTCGTCTGAAATAAAATGTTAGGAGAGTTTTCAAGACGAAAACGAACTCTGAACTTATATTATGCCTGAACATTATAAGTGTAATTTGTTTGCCATAAAAAGTCGTTAAAACTAAAGAAAAAAAAAGGAAAGACTTCGTAAGCACGTACCTGAACAGTTGTAGCCATTTCCTCTGTACCCTGGTTTGCAACTGCAGTTAAAGGAACCTTCGGTGTTAATGCAGGTGGCATTGTCGCTACAATTGTGAGAGCTGATCTGGCATTCGTCTTCGTCTAAAATAAAATGTTATAAGAGATTTCAAGACGAAAACGAACTCTGAACTTATATTATGCCTAAACATTTTAAGTGTAATTTGTTTGCCATAAAAAGTCGTTAAAACTAAAGAAAAAGTAGGAAAGACTTTGCAAGCACGTACCTGAACAGTTGTAGCCATTTCCTCTGTACCCTGGTTTGCAACTGCAGTTAAAAGAACCTTCGGTGTTAATGCAGGTGGCATTGTCGCTACAATTGTGAGAGCTGATCTGGCATTCGTCTTCGTCTGAAATAAAATGTTATAAGAGATTTCAAGACGAAAACGAAATCTGAACTTATATTATGCCTGAACATTTTAAGTGTAATTTTTTTTGCCATAAAAAGTCGTTAAAACTAAAGAAAAAATAGGAAAGACTTCGCAAGCACGTACCTGAACAGTTGTAGCCATTTCCTCTGTACCCTGGTTTGCAACTGCAGTTAAAGGAACCTTCGGTGTTAATGCAGGTGGCATTGTCGCTACAATTGTGAGAGCTGATCTGGCGTTCGTCTTCGTCTAAAATAAAATGTTAGCAGAGTTTTCAAGACGAAAACGAACTCTGAACTTATATTATGCCTGAACATTTCAAGTGTAATTTTTTTTGCCATAAAAAGTCGTTAAAACTAAAGAAAAAATAAGAAAGACTTCGCAAGCAAGTACCTGAACAGTAGTAGCCATTTCCTCTGTACCCTGGTTTGCAACTGCAGTTAAAGGAACCTTCGGTGTTAATGCAGGTGGCATTGTCGCTACAATTGTGAGAGCTGATCTGGCATTCGTCTACGTCTGAAATAAAATGTTAGGAGAGTTTTCAAGACGAAAACGAAATCTGAACTTATATTATGCCTGAACATTTTAAGTGTAGTTTTTTTGGCCATAAAAAGTCCTTGAAACTAAAGGAAAAATAGGAAAGACTTTGCAAGCACGTACCTGAACAGTTGTAGCCATTTCCTCTGTACCCTGGTTTGCAACTGCAGTTAAAAGAACCTTCGGTGTTAATGCAGGTGGCATTGTCGCTACAATTGTGAGAGCTGATCTGGCATTTGTCTTCGTCTGAAATAAAATGTTATAGGAGATTTCAAGACGAAAACGAACTCTGAACTTATATTATGCCTAAACATTTTAAGTGTAATTTTTTTTGCCAAAAAAAGTCGTTAAAACTAAAGAAAAAGTAGGAAAGACTTTGCAAGCACGTACCTGAACAATTGTAGCCATTTCCTCTGTACCCTGGTTTGCAACTACAGTTAAAGGAACCTTCGGTGTTGATACAGGTGGCATTGTCGCTACAATTGTGAGAGCTGATTTGGCATTCGTCTAAGTCTGAAATAAAATGTTAGGAGAGTTTTCAAGACGAAAACGAACTCTGAACTTATATTATGCCTGAACATTTTAAGAGTAATTTGTTTGCCTTAAAAAGTCGTTAAAACTAAAGAAAAAATAGGAGAGATTTCGCAAGCACGTACCTGAACAGTTGTAGCCATTTCCTCTGTACCCTGGTTTGCAACTGCAGTTAAAGGAACCTTCGGTGTTAATGCAGGTGGCATTGTCGCTACAATTGTGAGAGCTGATCTGGCATTCGTCTTCGTCTGAAATAAAATGTTAGGAGAGTTTTCAAGACGAAAACGAACTCTGAACTTATATTATGCCTGAACATTATAAGTGTAATTTGTTTGCCATAAAAAGTCGTTAAAACTAAAGAAAAAAAAAGGAAAGACTTCGCAAGCACGTACCTGAACAGTTGTAGCCATTTCCTCTGTACCCTGGTTTGCAACTGCAGTTAAAGGAACCTTCGGTGTTAATGCAGGTGGCATTGTCGCTACAATTGTGAGAGCTGATCTGGCATTCGTCTTCGTCTAAAATAAAATGTTATAAGAGATTTCAAGACGAAAACGAACTCTGAACTTATATTATGCCTGAACATTTTAAGTGTAATTTTTTTTGCCATAAAAAGTCGTTAAAACTAAAGAAAAAATAGGAAAGACTTTGCAAGCACGTACCTGAACAGTTGTAGCCATTTCCTCTGTACCCTGGTTTGCAACTGCAGTTAAAGGAACCTTCGGTGTTAATGCAGGTGACATTGTCGCTACAATTGTGAGAGCTGATCTGGCATTCGTCTACGTCTGAAATAAAATGTTAGGAGAGTTTTCAAGACGAAACGAAATCTGAACTTATATTATGCCTGAACATTTTAAGTGTAATTTTTTTGGCCATAAAAAGTCGTTAAAACTAAAGAAAAAGTAGGAAAGACTTTGCAAGCACGTACCTGAACAGTTGTAGCCATTTGCTCTGTACCCTGGTTTGCAACTGCAGTTAAAGGAACCTTCGGTGTTAATGCAGTTGGCATTGTCGCTACAATTGTGTGTGCTCATCTGGCATTCGTCTAAGTCTGAAATATAATGTTTAAAGATGTTATCTAAATTCAATTCTACTTCAAACAAAAAGGTAGTAAACATAACAGCTAATGAAATATTTTTAGTATATAGATACTGATGAAATACCAGGATTTTTCCTTTTACTAAAAAATCATATCTTCATCGCGCGCAGTGAAGATACTATTTTTATCTTTCACGTGTGAGGATATTGGTGTCGCCATGGTTACTAACATAATTTTTCTTCTTGTTTAGAATTTTGATTTTTTGGAACAGAAAATATAAATATTATTGTCTTTATTTCTCCTTTGCAACTTTATATCCGAGTTTCATAACATTTTTGTGACAGGCATTTTGCTTCGCTCACTTGTGAGAGATACTTTCAGCACTCGAAAATAAAATTCGTATCCCCAAGCGGCCATATAATATCCTCTATATACAAAAAAGGCGAATACGAATACGAATTTGAGAATAACCTAGATAAGCGAAAAATTGCAGGACAATTTTTTTCAAAATTTTACCTTGACATGTTTTGCCGTCACCTGTAAAGCCCTCTATACATGAACAAAGATAGGAGCCAAGAGTGTTCTTGCAGTTTGCGTTGACGTCACAAACGGGTGGGGTCTTCAAGCATTCATCATCATCTAATGGTACAAAATAGATTTTAGCATAGGAAATATGTGGGTTATTTCTAAGTCAAGGTCATGCAAAGTGTGATTTTATTTGAACAGCTTACAAATGTTGCGCATACATTACAGGGCAATCTTATTCGATTTGCATCTTGGAACTTTGTTATCGTATTTTGGCATGCACACGTGCTCAAGTCTCAAGTCTAGGAAATAAACGGAAGAGAACAGACAGATTATCGTACCTTCTCGTCTCATATAGAACCTTAGCTCATCTGTCACAAAGTCGTCAGGTCGTTCTTCCTTGGTCTGGCTGTTAAGCTCGCACACTTTGCGAGGAATGTAAAAATTGTAACTCGCACACCTGGGGTCTCTTTCACAGGTGTTCTGGCACTCAACAATGGCCCTCACTGCAAACTCTTTGAAGGTGTGACCCTTGAGAGCTTTACCAGGAAATGATCTCTCTGAAATTTTACATTGCCCTCCTCCAGCCTCACTTCCGTACATCCCGGATATAAGACAAATTGTGAAGAGTGCCAAGGGCATCTTGAAGTCATCGGTTTCTGAAACTTTGAAGAATTTTACACCTTATTTTTCTCAACATCAACTTCCTCTCGGGGTAAAGCGTCGCCGAAGTATTTAGAGTTCCCATCCCAAGGGCGACCTCCGGGAAGCACTCGACAAAGTTTTATGAGGGGAAACGGGAGGCTCCGCCCCGAATAACGCCATATCACGTGTCTCCGGGAGGGCAAGAGTGTAAGGGTGTTTCTCACCAGAGCTTCTCCGTTTGTAACGCCGTACTTACGAACCACAATTATGGTGAAACAGCTGTCAACGGCTACAACAAGCCCGCTGTTCTACTGGTGCCTTATTTGTGCCTTGCAAAGCAACTTAAATGGTAGCGGTCTTGTTTTTATCTTTGATAATTGCCGGCTTTCATAATCAGTCTCGTCCACTAACCTCAAACTCTGTGGGGTGCCACCCACACCCCAGATTCTATAGAATTCTCTAGAAAATTCGCCTCGTGATGACGCTGATTGCCATAGAAAATTTCATTGATAATGCATCCGACGAAGACGTTCAGCTATGCGCAAAGTTTGGAACCGGTCAAACTCTTGGCTATGACAAACGGATCGGACGCAACAACTCCCAACATTGTTGGAAAAACAATGCTGCAAAACAGCTGCAAAACAGTGCTTATTTTTGCGTATTCAAGTACGCGCAAGCAGTCAAACAACACAAAAGGTCTGGAACGAGGCTGAAAACAGAGAGCGAGACTTTTTTTTCTCGCCTCACACGGTGTGAGGCTCGCGCCCTTCGCGAGCATAAGACCCTTACGCCACGCTTTACCGATTTCTTTACTGATTTTGAGAAAAAAACCGTCTGTTTTGAAGTCTAGCCCAACAATGTTGGGAGTTGTTGTGTCCGTTTGCCTCAACCAATCAGATCTCATTTCGCTCGGAAACTAGTTTCTGAGGCAAAACTTAAGGCAGAAATATGATTTTAAGCCGATTATGACACTTCTTTGGAGTAATTTTTGCCTCTTCGTTCATGTATCACGGCTATAACTCCAATCTTAAAAGACTGGAATTTTATCTACATTTCATTTGAATTTAAACATAGTTACAATTTTTTTTTATGCTTAGGAGGTTATTCGTCAAACACAACACTTCATATGTAAGTTTCTGGAGTCGGATTTTCAATGGCAGGATTAGATCGCGCAAAATTCGTCTTCAATTGAACATCGAAAGGAGAGAAATTTGATCGTAACCGCCACAAGCAAAGTCAAGCTTTTTAAAAGCATTGGTGCTGTCGGCTTCCATACTTCGAGTACATCATTCCTTTAAACTACGAGGCCTTCAAAACACAATTCTTGCTCAGGTTTAATTTTATTCCAGGAAAGAACTTGAGAGCGCCCTCCAGAGCCTTTTTGAATTCCTTTCTGCGTATTCAAGTACGCGCGAGCAGTCAAACAAAAGGTCTGGAACGAGGCTGAAAACAGAGAGCTAGACTTTTTTTTTCTATCACCTCACACGCCCTACGGGCGGGTGTGTGAGGCTCGCCCGCTTCGCGCGCGTAAGACCCTTCTCGCCTCACACGGTGTGAGGCTCGCGCCCTTCGCGAGCATAAGACCCTTACGCCACGCTTTACCGATTTCTTTACTAATTTTGAGAAAAAAACCCGACTGTTTGGTAGTGTAGCCCAACAATGTTGGGAGTTGTTGTGTCCGTTTGCCTCAACCAATCAGATCTCATTTGGCGCGGAAACTAGTTTCTGAGGCAAAACTTAGGGCAAAAATATGATATTAAGCAGATTATGACACTTCTTTCGGGTAATTTTTGCCTCTTCGTTCATGTATCACGGCTATTACTCCAGTCTTAAAAGACTGGATATTTATCTACATTTTATTTGAATTCAAACATAGTTACAATTTTTTTTTTTATTCTCAGGAGGTTATTCGTCAAACTCATCACTTCATATGTAAGTTTCTGGAGTCTGATTTTCAATGGCAGGATTAGATCGCGCAAAATTCGTCTTTAATTGATTTCAAATTTTTTTGTTTATAGTTGTCATTTTAAGACCAATTTTACTCAAACTGCATTTTGAAAAATTCCAATCCAGAGTCAGTCAGTTGTGAAAATTTTGTGACGACCAGAGGTAAATCGCTTTAAAGGCGATTGAAAATTATCAATAGCTCTCTGCGGAGGTTCGCACCCATTTTTCAAGGTCTTGCACTCTTCGTGTTTGATGCTTCATAACTTTGGCTGGAATGCATGTACGGAAAAGCCAAATTGCCAATTTTCACCACTGAAAGAACTGAACTGAACCTTAAGACAAAATTTGGATTGGTTGTGGCACTGTAAATCATTAGTTTTGATGATTAAAAAGAAAAAAGTGAAAAAAAAAAACATTTTTTGAGCTGTAAAATTTTTAGAACATAATATTTCAAAAACGCTCTGATAGCCGATACTGTTCACATCTCGCCAAGTTAAAAACAACGGTCTTAACTATCAGCACACTAGATGATTTTAATAGCTTATTGATTGATTTCGAGAAAATTCCCAATTTGTTTATTTTGCACGTCAACGTTATTCTGTTGTTATGGAAGCGTACCGGCACTACAGCTTAAAAGTCATAGAACATTAAACACGAAGGGGTTAAACCTTGAAAAATGGGTGCAAGCCTCCTCAAAGGCGTTTTTTAAACCAATGTCAACGAAATTTTCACACATGCATTTTAAAAACATACTAAGTAGTTAATGCGTATGAGAAAAAGACTTCTAAGAATTCTATCAAGCCATTCCTAAAAATGTTGACATTTCTTTTCGCCGCCAGCAAGGTTACAAATTGGGTGGATGCTATAGGAGTAGTTCTCAAGATCGAAGCAAGGAAACAAGCAATAAACTTATGGTGTAGAAACGATTGATTTTAGACATCATTATGACTTTACTTTTGAGTAATTTTAAACTCACATAATTTATTTATCGATGCGTCTGCTACTGATAAAACCACAAATATTAAAATATTGAAATGTTTTTGTGGCTTGCTTCAATTTAAACAGAGAGATTTTTTGCGGTTAAAGTGCTTTCTGCTGGCGTTGTCATGCTGCCTGTGGTTCTGTAAGGTTTTTTGCACTTTTTTCAGCTGTAAAACTATTGTTTTTAGAATTTTATGATTAAGTGGATGACTTGAAGAAGCAATTTTTTTTAGCCGCGAATTTATTAAGATCGTAACAAAAGTCGCGCCTACGACTACGTATACCGCGGCGGTGACATAAATTGAATTTTGTGATTCGTCGTTGGTATCTAACCGAAGTTTAATATCCCTCTTCGTTTGACCTTTTTTCATCAGTTTACGCCAAGAGAGCCTGCACTTTTAACAAGCTTTTGAGGTGATGCTGTATGAAGATCTGGACAAGCGTTTTGTTTTCGAACCTATGAAGTAAAACTAATTTCGATAGCTTTTGTTGTGTCTGTTTACAGTTAATTTTTTTTTATTATTTTTTCCAACACCTCAGAATAATTGTCTTTTAAAAAACTTTGCGTGGGTTGTTTAGTGAGACTAGCTGTGCTCTAACTGAAGTCTTACACGATTATATCGGTAGAAATCTTCAAATTAAAAGTACTATTACGTTTGCAAAAGAAAGAAAAGTACTCTTAGAATTGCAAGAAACAATTAATTAGATCACTTATACTCTCGACTTCTATCAGTTTGAACAGTTTTTGCCGATAGAAGTATGGCATTAAGTAAAAGACACCTCATAAAGGACTTTTTTAAACTTAGATGCAGTCCCTAACATCTTTGCTCCAGGAGACGATTCGCTAAAATTTATCAAACTGAGCGAGTTGGAATTAGAGAGAAATAAGAGAACAGGGTATCCAACTACCAAATGTTTCCAAATACGTCAGAAATGCCTCAATTAGTGTTTTCTGTATGCTTTAGAAGCCTGTTTGGTTAATTTGGAGCTGCCCTTAAAACTATTCACCGTTTCGGTTGACTTAGGAAGAAGTTTCCCCGTGTCGAAATTTTTAGGTCGCTTTTTCATCTCATCCGAAACTGTCAGCTACCCCGATAGGTCCGGTGGAAAGTTCGAGGGCATAAAGTAGCCGTCCTCTCATTAGAAAATTCTAGGAGACGTTTTGACTTTATACCGAAATTTTCAGGAGACCCAAGTTCGTAATATCTTGGCAATAAAATGCGAAAAACATAACCTCCAAACATCGTAGGTATGTGGAAGGTATGTTAATAATCCGAATATCGTGGACGAATGGAGCGGTTAATTTTCTATCCTTTCCGGAACTTTAGAAATTTTTAGGCAACATTTGCTCACTCAAACAACCCATCGGAGTAGGGTGCACTTATTTAGACCCAGTTTACACTGGTCCAGACAAATTTTTGAACGGATAAAAACTTGCACGAGTCCGCCTTTCGTTTACACTGTATCTGCAGAACCGTGCAAGGTTTTTAGCGGCAAACATTACTATACAATCTGTAACAGAATTTGCATCCGTGTTCCGTGTAAACGGCCTGTTGCTGCACAGGTAAAAAATTCGCTTGTTCCTGCAAAAATTTGTCCGGGCCCGTGTAAACGCCCCTCATGACTATCTGAGCATTAGCTTTGTGCAGAAACAACGTTTTAACATCTGTGGTAAAGTGATTTCAGCACTGAAAATCAACTCATTTTCTTTTTTCGGTAACTCTCTTTTGACGAACGGTGAATTAGAAAACTAGTCATATATTCGGTAGACTCTACGCTCCAGTAGGATGCTGAATTTGGTTATAACCAATTCTGTCATGGGAGGTTACTCCGAAGAATGCTAGCACTCGGCTTAGACCGGGTTGTATGTTTGAAGTAATATATCAAACATGAGATGCAGTGTTTCATCACCAGATGAAACACCGAGAAGAGAGTTGAAAATACGACGCGCAGCGGAGTATTTTTGACGAACTTCGAGGTGTTTCATCTGGTGATGAAACACAGTGTCGAATGTTTGATATTTCTTCTCAAACAAAATCATTTTTGAAGGAGAAATTAAGGATGCAAATACTAAGCAGTGTTTCATCCGATTTCCAAACACTCATTAAACATTAATTTCCTTTGTATTTTCTTAATGAATTATTAATGAGTTTGAGAAAGGCTTTTTCATGATCATAATTGATTATTTAAAAAGAGTGGTTGCCACTTATTTGATTGCAAATTTTAATAGGATTTGCCAAAACTATTTTTCTTTCATGTATATAATATAAACCCGTGGAAGTGAAAGGAAACTAGCTCTGCTGGGAGTCGGACACTGTAGTCTTTCCTGATGGAGAGACGCCGAACGCGCAAGTTGATATTGATAAAATATAATAAGCAGTAGCATCACTTTTTGCAGTCCTTTTGCGCTGGAATTAAACAAAGTTAGTTCTTGTTTAAATTACTAGATCTAATATTTACGATTAACAGCAATAAAAAGCCCAGAGCTACTTACCTAGGATTTTTTCCCACAGATTAATTCGAGAAAAAGTTTCTTGTGTTGACCAGTCAAGAAGAACCAAAGAAAATGACATTGCTTCCGTGACAACAGGAATGTATGATAATTATAGTAACAGCAGGTTGGTAATAGAATACCTGAATTTTGGCATTAAGTGCGTCTACTCAATTAGCTCAGTGTGACATCAAAGCGAAATACATGTTGACGATATATGAAGTCTATTTAATTAGTTTATTCCAAATTCCAATTCGACCAGGAATCAGGAAGACGAAGAACCACAATAGTGGATGTGCTCCCTCTAAATCATTATTTAATTATTTATTCATGTATTTATTATTTATTCACTCAAAGTTATTTTGAAGATTTAACATTAGACGATATCAGACTTGCCAGATTTAGAAGATTTCTGATAGGAATCGTAAGCAATGTGCCCTGCAATGTGCGCGTTCATCAGTGCAATAGCTACTAAATGAATGAGCCCACCAACTTGACAGCCAGCATCCTCTGGAGTGCTACATATTGTTAAAAGTGACTTAGGTTTAGTCAAGGGCACCCAACGACGGTTTTCTCCTAAATACATTGGAAAAACTTTTTAGGCTATCCAGAGTATTTTAAGATATCTAGAAATGCACTTTTTTCGGCGATATACAATTTGTATGTACGTGTTTGGTCATCCTAGTGGAACTTTCGTCCTTTGGAAATGACAAGGGCTTGAGAATTTTTTGTCCGAAAAATTTGGGTGAAATTTGAGATACAACGAAAATTAGACATTCCCGCTTAATTTTTAACGCCATCCCATTTTTGAATCGGAAAATTTTAGGTTCCCTTTTCTGTATTGAAAAAATGGCCTTACTTGGGCAGACAAATGTTAAAATTAAGCTTGAGAAAATCGTAAGGAATTTATACGATATGCTTCGAAAATGGTACATGAACGGAACGGTCATGTGGAAATTTTTAGCCGTCGTCCAGTTATAGAAAATTGTAGGCAATATTTGCTTCTCCGAACAGATATTGTACCGGAAAAGAGTCGTTGGGTGTTCCCGCTTAGTTAATGCCGTAGGAAAATTCGCCTTCCCATCTAAAACTAGACACATGAAAATATATAATAATATATAGATTTAGCCAGGGCTAAAAGCGAAGCTCCCATTAATAAATTTAGAATTTAAATCAAACAATAAACTTGTAATCCACAAATCAGTTAACTTTAAGGGAAAGCTAAGGCTAAGTGATTTTAGAGTGAAAAAAAAATCTTACATCGAATTGAATCTTGCATCGAATTGATAGCCGTATATATACACCCAAAAAATAGCAAACATCTTCGATCACATTTTAGAGCCATAATGGCTCTTGATCACAGTAGATTAGGCCTGGAAAACGAATTTTTGGAAAACAAATCAGGCCGAATTTTTTGCTTTCGACAAGTTTACTTAACAAAAACTTGCCAACAACTCTGGGAGCGTGTAAACCAACATTTCATACTTTTTACACATCACATCTGAAACAGTGATATGAGGCGTTGTTTTTATCATATAGACCTCAGACAAAATGCAGTATTTCACAATTTTTCAAGACAAATTGCACTCATTCAATATTCAGAACCGTACGAAGCACTCGTGGGCTTTTAGCAAAACCGTTCAAATAATTTCCAAAATCATTTATACGGCCAGCCGGTTCTCACTTTTGACAAGCGCCAAATTTTCAGTGAACATTCAACGAGTTACGCTTCAACCTAATAAAGAATTTATTGTGTTTATTTTTTTTATTAAAATGGTTTTATAACGATGTGCAATCTTAAAAAGCGTTTGATACGAGCAGCATTTTGAGTACTCCTGCAAGCGTTGTTTATGAACGACTGAAAACAAACTGCAAAGCGATTAAAATTGTAAGAGACTACTAACAATCAATAAAAGAAATGTAATTCGGTGAAACATTTACAGAGACAACAATTTTCATTCACGAAGACAAGTATTAAAGCGTCTCTAAAAACTGAGTCTTTAAGCTTAAGCTTAAAGCTTGTAGCCGGCTTCCTGTTACTGTTTTCAAAGATGAACTCGAGGCAAGAAAACCGCTCAAAGCTTTCTTTCTACTGCCAAAATTATAACTAAATACTCTTCGGAAAGTTTTTTCGTTCTATATGCGGAGAGAAAATATCGACTAAAGGCTTTTTAAAGTTCTGTAAGCTTATATATACTAGATCAGATCATTGTCTCAGATCTTAACACAAACGTGCATAAATTAACCTGATAAACTGCGCTCGACTTCATGAAATTAGATATAAAAAAAACAAACATACACTGTATACAATAATTACTTAGAGTTACCATTCGAGATGCAGCTCTTGAAAGCTATAAAGTAAGGCCAGAATCGCTTGAGGGACTTTTCAACCGAGTTTGACTAATAGTCGCGGGTCGCGGGTCGCGGGTCCAATGTCGCGGTCGCGGGTCCAATGTCGCGGTCGCGGGTCCAAAGTCGCGGTCGCGGGTCCAATGTCGCGGTCGCGGGTCCAAAGTCGCGGTCGCGGGTCCAAAGTCGCGGTCGCGGGTCCAATGTCGCGGCAGGGGAAAATGATTTGAAAACGACTGATATGAAAACAATATGAAGGGAAAAAATCTTTTTTATGCACAATACTCTAGGGTAGCCAATTTACAGGTTACGCATGTTAGAGTCAACAAAATAATGTCTCAAGAAAAGACCTAAAAGAAAAAGCTGGCCGACTTTTGTGTTCAGCGCAAGTTTATTTTGTTTTCTTTCTGTCGGGCCCAGTTAAGTGTAAATTCAGCTTTGAATATACTTATGTATAACAGCATCTGATAAAAAATGTTACCATGAGTAACCATTGTTTTCTTCTTGTCTATGAATTGCTCACAAATTCTTAGGGGTGCGTTCACTGAAAAATGTGCGATACACTTCATAGACTATAAATTATAAACGTTACAACAACTTAAAAACTTTTTTAAAAAAGGCTAACTCGGGCTCGAAAAGCTACGAGTCTGTCGGTAGAAGAAACGAGAACTATTTCAATTTTAACAAATGTTTTCGGCAAAAATAAAGAAAACGCTTGTTGAAAAACTTCCTAGTCGCTGTTACGAAAAATTGTATTGCGTGAATAGTGTGACTTTCTAGAAGCTTCGCGAGAGTTCATAATTTGTTTATTTTAGGATCTTGTGTAAGCGTTTCTAAAAGCGGTATATTTTGTAATCTTTCTATAATTAGACTATTTGGAAAGTTCTAGAATCTTATGGTAAACGTATATAAGGTAGGCGAGCCCGAGTTAAGTTTTAACTAGTTTTCACAAGCGAAGAGAGTTTGACGTTGGTCGTGTTTAGTCAAGTGTGACGAAGGCAGTGTTTATTCAAGTTGGCGGAGGCCGTGTAAGTTTAACGAGTTACGTGCTGTTGTGGAGTTTTACTCAGTGGAAACTACGTTCATCTTTGGAATAAATCTTCTTGTTGCTGTTCCGACAACCCTGCGTTCAGTTTAGTTTGCAAGCTACCCGTCCTCTAAAAGATTTCCCGCGTAACAGTCGCAAACTCCCAAAATAAACTCTTTGCACAAGTAACTGGAAAGAGGAGGAGAGACGTTGGCCTTGAAGTGCCAGTAAAGTACATTCAAGCGGGTATTCAAGGCATGACTTTAATAAAAAACAAGTAATAATCCACAGCAAGAGGGAATAAAGCTCGAGCTTTATCCTCTCTTGTCCACAGAAAGGAGTTTGTTCCCAATAACGATTGAAATCCGGAATCCAAGTTCTACCAAGAGAGAATAGATCATAGTCTCTTGGTTCTACTGACAAAGACTTGAATCCAGTACCTGGAATCTGGAATTACTTACCTAATTTATTGTCTTTTCTTAGCTCTGGTGAAGTTGATAACTTACCGTTTTCAGTGTTCGGTTTACTTTCTTTTTCAGCTTCATGATATCGGGCGTTATTATTTCCTTACCTACTTACTCACTTAGTTATTTACGATGCATGTTTTCAAGATTTGACTGAGACGCACATTGAATGGCTTCCTATTGTCAGGTTGTCCTGGTTGCCATTTGGGTGAAGAGAACAAGAAGTTATATTGAACTCTCTGGGTTGCCGTCGTTGTAAAAATAAAAGCATTAAGCGAAAATCTTGCTTCGAGGAACAGACTTCTTTCTGTGGATTATTACTTGTTTCCATATTAAATTCATGCCTTGAATACCGCTTGAATGAAGTTTCATGCGCCTATTTACATTTTCTTTCAGTTTTGCCGAAAACATTTGTTAAATATAAGAGTTCTCGTTTCTTCTACCGACAGACTCGTAGCTTTTTGAGCCCGAGTTCGCTTTTTTTAAAAAAAGCCTTTAAGTTGTTGTAACGTTTATAATCTGTAGTCTAGGAAGTGTATCGCATATTTTTCAGTAATTGAACCCTTAAGCATTTGTGAGCAATTCATCGACAAGAAGAAAGCAATGGTAACTTATGGTAACTTTTTTTTATCAGATACTGTTATGCATAAGTATATTCAAAGCTGAATTTACACATAACTAGGCCCAACAGAAAGAAAAAAAAATAAACTTGCGCTGAACAGAAAAGTCGGCTAGCTTTTTCTTTTAGGTCTTTTCTTGAGACATTATTTTGTTGACTCTAACATGCGTAACCTGTAAATTGGCTACCGTAGAGTATTCTGCATAAAAAAGATTTTTTCCCTTTATATTGTGTTCATATCAGTCGTTTTCACTCAGCTGTTACGTCGAACCCCAAATCATTTTTCCCTGCCGCAACATTGGACCCGCGACCGCGACTTTGGACCCGCGACCGCGACTTTGGACCCGCGACCGCGACATTGGACCCGCGACCGCGACTTTGGACCCGCGACCCGCGACCCGCGACTATTAGTCAAACTCTTTTCCTTCACATTATCTGCCAGGTTTTTTTAGCTGTTCTCCTGTGTAAAATCCTAGAATCTCGATGAGTTTTTAAAAAACTAATGTTCATCCCTACAATGTTTTGATTTTTCATTCATACAGTCCAGGCGAGTCCGTTCGCGCGTTGACAGTTTTGATAGACGTGTGACATGTGAATAGCGGAAGTCGTTTGTCTTTTCCGGTTTGTTCTAGTATTTTGTGGGCGTTTTTAATAAAACAATTATTCCACTCGCGCTTGTTGGATATGAGATGATTATAGCCAACTCGGCGCTACGCTCCTCTTTGGCTATCTATCATCTCATATCCAACGCGCCCTCGTGGAATAATTGTTAAATATAACACTAGTCGATCGTTTACTAGCCTGCGAGCAAGCTCTCCCGACGCTCTTGCGTGTGTCGGGGTGGGAAAAGGAAGGTGAACGGGCAAGGGCCAATTCCAAAAACACAACACGTTCACGATCAGCAAATGTTTTTACTATTAACGACCCATAAAAGTAAATTCCTACAAAGAGCGAAAAAATAATAGCTACAATACAGAAAAACTACTTTAAGGCGACTGCAAAGTGAGATTAATGAAAAACGATGAAAACGAAGCTGCTTACCAAATTCTGAGGATGACACAGTTGGTGGTCAGGGCCACCGAGGAGAAAAATCTACTTCCACTAATGCTGTTGCACTAGTAGACGCATAAACTGGTAAAAAATAAGGGCCAGATAACAAACTATAACGAAATTTACATACAGCACGTAACAAAGGAGCGTAATTAACAAAATACCGGAGAGCGAAAAGAAAAAGAATACACGATAACAAGTAAGTGAGAAAACGAAAAACAAAAGGAAAAAATTTGCCCCAACATCCTGGGGGGTTTGACTGAATTTAACTGATTCAGCAAAATAAATACGAGGAAAATTTAAAACCAAGAGTCCGCCAATTAGAACCTGGTCATTTGAATCAGTCTCTAAAACTCTCAAGTTTCGATAAACACAGTTTTAGACAGCTTCCTCCAGCAAACATAGCTTAGAAATTGGTCTAGTTAGAGTAGAGTTCTTCGTCTTAATTTCTGCCACACGGACTTTACCGTCTCGTCCTGGAAAAGTCTTGATAACGCGGTCAAAGAGCCAACATTCTCGCGGGGAGTTGTTATCCACAACAAGAACTACATCTCCGATCTTTAAGTTGTCTTTCTCGCGTATCCACTTCTGGCGTTGTTGCAGAGTTGGGATGTACTCTCGTATCCATCTTTTCCTAAAACAATCAGCCAGAAATTGCGCTCTTCTCCATTGCTTCCTTCTGTAAAGATCCTCGCGGTAAGTCCTCGTGACATTATACATGTAGCCACTTTAAGTTGATCCTTAAATATTTATTCCTCAGAACTTTTATTAAGAATCCTAGTGGCAGGAGAAAGGTGTAACATTACCGGAGAATATTTTGAATGAGGCTCCACGTGTGAATAAGAAATATTCATAAGCTACCGAAAGTTAGTCGGAGAATTCTGCATAGTAAATGGAGAATTCTCCAATCTCTGATGCCTGATGAACACGCTGATTCCTTTTACAGCGAAATTCATTGCATCGCGCTGTGCATTTTGCAAAATTCGAAGGAAATTTGGGTTTTTCTGTTCCATCAATCATCTTAGTGGACCTCTTAGGAAACACATGTTTACTTGCATGTGTTCAAGCGGTCCTGGTTTTTATTATTTGTGATTGGTGGATTTCGGTCTGTTTTGTTTGTTTCATGTTTCAAGGTTCGTTGCTTTGTGATCGTCCTGTTTCAGGCAATAGTCGACTAGTTAAGTTTGCTTCGTAGGTTTTACTGATCTTTCTTATTCTTGTCACTTGTAAGAATAAAGCAACATCTGCCTCCTTCCTTCCTTCGACAAAAAAATCCACTCACCATTGGGATTTCCTTTGCTATTCCTGAGCAGTCTAGAGTCATTCTCAGTCAAGCTGGGCAAGCATGTTACTGTCTGATTTGCATTAACCCTGCCTTCAATCAAATGATTGACAGAAGAGAAAAACCCAAAATCCCGTCGAACTTTGCGATACGCGCAGCACGATACAACAAATTTTGCTGTAAGTGTTTGTATAAACATGCTGTTCCTCTAATTTTTTTTCATACACTGTTGTGTTTCTAATGAAGAGCATTTGTATAAACATCAATTGCTTATTTTTACTTTTCTTTTTCTTCATCTTTTTCTTACCTCACTTTTATTTTTATGTCCTTTGGTTGGATCAATGAAGAAAATTTGAATAACTCTGGCATATGCAATACACATGATTTTTACTTTTCAACTACTGATTCACAATCAATACAGAACTCACAGGACATGTTATGAGTTAGGCACTTTGAAGACCTTAACGGCTGTTTTAATGACATTTTTTTAGAGAAGTAAGGAAGTATTTAACACAGTTGTGATGAAAGCAATGGTCTACAATAAAAGCTATTAAGTGATAGGAATTATGGAGTTCAAGAATGTTTGGCGTTCACAGCCATTTACAGCTGTCAGTGCAATCAAATTATCGAAAGATAGTTCGAGTTCATATTACAACACTTACAGTTACTGTTGCATATGGCTAAGTTGTAAGTTAGGAAAAGGTTAAACTCAAGGCAATGCCGGGAATCCTCTTTGTTGGCACTCATATTCACTTTCTTGCTGCCCTGTCAGTGAGACCATTTTGTCTGTTAATTTTGAGGTAAAGCCACAACTTGATTTTTTGCTCTTAAATTGCAGTGGTAATGCACCAGAAACAAGAGGCACAGCATTTGTAGTGTATGAAGATATCTTTGATGCCAAGAATGCTTGTGATCATCTGTCAGGCTTCAACGTCTGCAATCGCTACCTTGTCGTACTCTACTACCAATCTACCAAGGTAAAGTAGACTAACAATATTATTTGTCCAAGATGGGGCTGTCACTTAGACAGCATGACTCGTGGTGTCTTTCATGGGAAATGAAAGGACAATAGAACCAAAAGAATATTATTTTCTAGCTGATTAAACATAACTATTTTGCAAGTCCCTTGGCCTTTCTTCATATCAAGGTTCTACTGTACTTTAGTCAAATCCAATGTTTATTATTTATTTCTTTTTTTATTCAGGCTTTCCAAAAATTGGACAGGGAAAAGAAGAGACAGGAATTGGAGAAAATGAAAGAAAAATATGGAATCAACAAGGACAAGTGATACCAAAGGAGAACACCAGAAAATGTCTTATTTATAAACAGTACTTTTATACAAGGGACCTTTTTTTCTGAAAGTCAGTTATGTACCTTGTAGCATATAGTACAAACAACATTCAGAAAGTGGAAGTATAGGTTGTAGCCCAGTCATTTACTTAGAGTTATGTTGCGGTACTTTCAAAAACATTAATAAAATGTTTTGTTAGATGGAATTATCCATAGCTGCAGAAAATAGTTGACATCCATAGCTGTAGAAAATAGTTGACAAGTAGCTCTTGATGGTGTACAGCATGGCAATTTGAATTCATTCCATAACACTCTAGTTATCTTTGTTTTAGTTCAATCAAAATTTTAAATGCTAATTTGGTTTTAACATAGCTTGTCTTTCTTGCCAAATAAAAATCTGAATGTTACGGAAGAGGGTGACTACTTAGAGTGCAAAACAGTCAGTTTTTTTCTCAAATGAGTAAAGAAATCGGTAAAGCATGACGTCTCTCCCCAGTCTCGCTCTCTGTTTTCAGCCTCGTTCCAGACCTTTTGTTTGACTGCTTGCGCGTACTTGAATACCCGGTACGCAAAAATACGGACTGTTTTGCAGTCTAGCAACTACTGTAACCAGTGTTCTAGATGAGAAATGGGTCTCAGGTCAATGACCTGGCAGATAAGGCTTCCTGGTCCAACAGATGACATATGTGTTAAGTTAAGTATTACGAAAAAAATTAGCATGTGGTCTTGGTGACCCCTCAGATGGTCTACATGAAATAATAAACTGGAACGCTGTGTAACCAGGGCAACGTAGACAAAGTTGGCCAATCAGATTACAGGGAAGTAACAATACACTCCAAGAAAGTTGGTTGTGGGCCAGTCAGCAGCTTGTAAGAAAACAATAAGTTACTCAAAGCACAAAATTATAATATTGATAGCAAACGTTTTTCAAGAAAGTAAAATGTTTCACCGGGCAATGTCTTTCTGTTTGAATCTTTACATTGATTACACCCAGAAGGCGTATTTGTTTTGGGCACAAGCTGTTATTTTGTCATCTACCAGCAATTCCTTCGCAACCATTGCCGTTCTTTGCAATAACATCACAACCTCAAGTCAAAGATTTAAATAACATTTATGTTTTTTTCCTGTGTCATTCACTCTAACGGACCTCTCAGGAAACACAGGCTTCCTACTGCAGGTTCAAAAGGTGACGTCTGTGGGCTGTAATTGGTTGATTTCGACCCATGTTGTTTATTTCGATTTTAATGACTGGCAACTAACTTTCTCAGAATGTATTGTTATTTTCCTGTAATCTGATTGGTTAACTTTGTTTGGGTGGCCCCACTTATTGTAGTCGCACTGTAAGACTCTTGTTTGACTAAGGGTGAATGCTTTACTCATCATGGGGAGAAGAAAATTAATGTTTAGGGAGGCGTGAACATTCATTCATGTCTCGATAGGGTCTGGAAAACAACTGCAAATGTTGATGTTTTTAACAGCACCTCAACTTTAGGATGTAAATTCACTGTAAACAACAGATTGAGTATAAGTAAATGCTCTTAACAGGATCCAGGGCCTGTGCAAGGACTTAGAAGACAAATGTACTTGAACCGGTATGAATTCTCGGGCTGTGTCTGATTGGCTAAGAGATTTTTGACACCAAAGGTGGTTCTGTAAATCAGGGTCAGCCAGGGTTTTTGGGTATACGGTATACAGGGGCTTTTTAAATCGGGTATACGGTATATTGCAGCTTAAATACGGGTATTCGGTATATCACTTGCTTTGAATTTCAGGTGTAAAGTATGCCTGGGTATAATTTTGGGTATATTTGGATGAATTTTGGGTATTTTGGCGAATTTTTTTCGGGTATACTGGTATACCACTACCCCCCCCCCCCCCGGGCCGATCCTGGTAAATAGTGTGAAAGTGTTATACGCTGTGACCAAGACCCTTAGAAGGAGGTGGAGATCCAATCTTGTGTTTACTCACAAAATTCTCTTCAACCCCACGTTTTACCAAATAAACCCCTCAAAGGATAAACAATTATCGTGGATGGGTTGTAATTAAAGATTTGAAACCTAGTCTTTCTCTCAGCTCACTCTGTACCTACGATACCCCAACGTGTTGTCGTCAACAAACTACTGACAACTTTTGATCACCTTAACATTATTTTATTATTGTGTGTGCAGTATATATTACTACAAATTAACAACTAAGACTACGTTCACGTGGCACTGGACGAATTTTCAACTGACTGAAAATTC
>CALNXK010000052.1:3085000-3110000 GCA_942486035.1 Porites lobata | reverse complement strand
GTTTGCTCGCAGGCTAGCAAGCAACAGGGGAAAAGACCAAGAAGAATGAATTGCAGACACCATAGCGCGCGCTGATGACAATACTCATGTCACTCCCGCGATGCAAAAGTACTTTTTAGGTAGTTTGAGTGGCTCATAAAAAGGAGAATTGAATTTGATTTATTGACCAGATCTCGGTTTCGGCTTCGTCGACAAGAGATCTGGGCAATATTTGCATTTAACTGAAACCCTCTTTAAACAATCAAGGTTAAAGTAACATGCTTCTAGCGAGAGTAAATAAGGGTCTAGTGAATGAACACATTCCTATTTCTTGGTGATAATAATTACCGTATGGAATATCAGGGGCACCCAACGACAATTTTCGGAAAAATATCTGTTCGGAAGACGATTTGAGATCTAGAATTTTCTGAACATTTGTTGTAAAATTTCTTGCTTGCCTGCCTCTGCTAGGATTTTCGAACACCTAAAAAATGGTATAATTGGCCATTTTTAACGTATTTTTATCCTAAAAAGGTCACCTAGAATTTTCGGGAGCCTTTTTTCTGGCTGAAATTTTCGAAAAGCTAAGTTTTGATCTCTATAATTTTCGGATCACTAGACTTTCAGCTAGGAAATTCGAAAAGATGAAAAATTTCTAGGGGATAAAAATATGCCTTTATCTACCGTTTAAATACTAAAATACGTTTAACAATGCTATGTGAAGTGGTTTTGAACTATATTCTCGTTGGGTGCCCCTGGAATATTATTGCAAGTTTTGCCATCTCCGAATAGAGGTCTAGTAAATGGACACCTTCCTAGTGTTCGGCGATATGATTACCTGATACCAGTGGATAGCACGTTCTGCCATCTCCACTGTAAGGATTGTTACATGAACAACTAAAGGATCCCACTGTGTTGGTACACGAAGCAAGGGAACTGTGGCAGTTGTGAGTACCGCGGCTGCACTCGTCAATGTCTACAAAAAGGGAACAGTACAAGTAAGCGTAATCATAACCTTTGTAACCGTTTTCTTTGTAAAGGGGAAATAAGAGAGCTCATCTGGCATTCGTCTACGTCTGAAAGAAAATGTTATAAGAGATTTCAAGACGAAAACGAACTCTGAAGTTATATTATGCCTGAACATTTTAAGTGTAATTTGTTTGCCATAAAAAGTCGTTAAAACTAAAGAAAAAGTAGGAAAGACTTTTCAAGCACGTACCTGAACAGTTGTAACCGTTTCCTCTGTACCCTGGTTTGCAACTGCAGTTAAAGGAACCTTCGGTGTTAATGCAGGTGGCATTGTCGCTACAATTGTGTGTGCTCATCTGGCATTCGTCTGAGTCTGAAATAAAATGTTAGGAGAGTTTTCAAGACGAAAACGAACTCTGAACTTATATTATGCCTGAACATTTTAAGTGTAATTTTTTTTTGCCATAAAAAGTCGTTAAAACTAAAGAAAAAATAGGAAAGACTTCGCAAGCACGTACCTGAACAGTTGTAGCCATTTCCTCTGTACCCTGGTTTGCAACTACAGTTAAAGGAACCTTCGGTGTTAATGCAGGTGCCATTGTCGCTACAATTGTGTGTGCTCATCTGGCATTCGTCTAGGTCTGAAATAAAATGTTTAAAGATGTTAACTAAATTCAATTCTACTTCAAACAAAAAGGTAGTAAACATAACAGCTAATGAAATATTTTTATGATATAGATACTGATGAAATACCAGGATTTTTCCTGTTACTAAAAAATCATATCTTCATCGCGCGCAGTGAAGATACTATTTTTATCTTTCACGTTTGAGGATATTGGTGTCGCCATGGTAAATAACATAATTTTTCTTCCTTTTTAGAATTTTGACTTTTTGGAACAGAAAATATAAGTATTATTGTCTTTATTTCTCCTTTATAACATTACATCCGAGTTTCATAACATTTTTGTTACAGGCATTTTTCGATAGGTGACCACTTTAATTGCACTATTTTGCTGTTTCGAAAATGAATAAAAGAAAGTTGTGTTTTATGTAGGAATTTCATCAGCATCTATAAAATAAACAAAACATTACATGCCGCTTGGGGATATGAATTTTATCTTCTTGTGCTGAAAGTATCTCTCACTCGTTCGCTTCGCTCACTTGTGAGAGATACTTTCAGCACTCGAAAATAGAATTCGTATCCCCATGTGGCCATGTAATATCCTCTATATACAAAACGGAGAATACGAATACGAATTTGAGAATGACCTAGATAAGCGAAAAATTGCAGGACAATTTTTTTCAAAATTTTACCTTGACATGTTTTGCCGTCACCTGTAAAGCCCTCTATACATGAACAAAGATAGGAGCCAAGAGTGTTCTTGCAGTTTGCGTTGACATCACAAACGGGTGGGGTCTTCAAGCATTCATCATCATCTAATGGTACAAAACTGATTTTAGCATAGGAAATATGTGGGTTAGTTCTAAGTCAAGGTCATGCAAAGTGTGATTTTATTTGAACAGCTTACTAATGTTGCGCATACAATACATGGCAATCTTATTCGATTTGCATCTTGGAACTTTGTTATCGTATTTTGGCATTCACAGGTTCTCACTTCCACCAGTAAGTCTAGGAAATAGACGGGAGAGAACAGACAGATTATCGTACCTTCTCGTCTCATATAGAACCTTAGCTCATCTGTCACAAAGTCTTCAGGTCTTTCTTCCTTGGTCTGGCTGTTAAGCTCGCACACTTTGCCCGGAATGTAAAAATTGTAACTCGCGCACCTGGGGTCTCTTTCACAGGTGTTCTGGCACTCAACAATGGCCCTCACTGCAAACTGTTTGAAGGTGTGTCCCTTGAGAGCTTTACCAAGAAATGATCTCTCTGAAATTTTACATTGCCCTCCTCCAGCCTCACTTCCGTATATCCCGGATATAAGACAAATTGTGAAGAGTGCCAAGGGCATCTTGAAGTGATCGGTTTCTGAAAGTTTGAAGAATTATACACCTTATTTTTCTCAACATCAAATTCCTCTCGGGGTAAAGCGTCGCCGAAGTATTTAGAGTTCTCATCCCGAGGGCGACGTCCGGGGAACACTCGACAAAGTTTTATAAGAGGAAACGGGAGGCTCCGCCCCGAATAACGCCATATCACGAGTCTCCGGGAGGGCAAGAGTGTGAGGGTGTTTCTCACCAGAGCTTCTCCGTTTGTAACGCCGTACTTACGAACCACAATTATGGTGAAACAGCTGTCAACGGCTACAACAAGCCCGCTGTTCTACTGGTGCCTTATTTGTGTCTTGCAAAGCAACTTAAATGGTAGCAGTCTTGTTTTTATCTTTGATAATTGCCGGCTTTCATAATCAGTCTGGTCTACTAACCTCAAACTCTGTGGGGTGCCACCCACACCCCAGATTCTATAGAATTCTCTAGAAAATTCGCCTCGTGATGACGCTGATTGCCATAGAAAATTTCATTGATAATGCATCCGACGCAGACGTTCAGCTATGCGCAAAGTTTGGAACCGGTCAAACTCTTAGCTATGACAAACGGATCGGACGCAACAACTCCCAACATTGTTGGAAAAACAATGCTGCAAAACAGTCCGTAGTTTTGCGTATTCAAGTACGCGCGAGCAGTCAAACAAAAGGTCTGGAACGAGGCTGAAAACAGAGAGAGAGACTTTTTTCCTCGCCTCACACGGTGTGAGGCTCGCGCGCTTCGCGAGCATAAGACCCTTACGCCACGCTTTACCGATTTCTTTACTGATTTTGAGGAAAAAACCGACTGTTTTGAAGTCTAGCCCAACAATGTTGGGAGTTGTTGTGTCCGTTTGCCTCAACCAATCAGACCTCATTTCGCTCGGAAACTAGTTTCTGAGGCAAAACTTAAGGCAGAAATATGATTTTAAGCCGATTATGACACTTCTTTGGAGTAATTTTTGCCTCTTCGTTCATGTATCACGGCTATAACTCCAATCTTAAAAGACTGGAATTTTATTTACATCTTATTTGAATTCAACCATAGTTACAATTTTTTTTATGCTCAGGAGGTTATTCGTCAAACACAACACTTCATATGTAAGTTTCTGGAGTCGGATTTTCAATGGCAGGATTAAATCGCGCAAAATTCGTCTTCAATTGAACATCGAATGGAGAGAAATTTGATATGGGCTTGTTGATAAAGCTCCTGTTACAGTTCTCGCATGTGTGCGGAAGGGGTTCTACGTAACACTTTTAAGTGTTTAAAAACGTTCTTCAAGGATAAACATTTTTGGCTCAAACAAAGAATGCAATATAATATAACAGCATTTTAGGGAATGACCCTCTCTACTTTGAAATGTTTTTCTGTAATTTTTGATATTTTTGTTGCAAACCCTTCACATACGTAGTATTTGAATGGAAGATGTCCAGATATTGCAAGTCCAAATATTTTATTTCTTACTATTTCAAGTAGACTAGCAGAATTTTCATAGTGCCGCTGAAGAACATCTTCACGACGGGGAACTCGTGATGCAGCTACACTAACACGAATTAAAACTCTTCCCCACCCCCGGAAGATTCTTTCTCCAGTTGAAAAAGAAACTGAGAAAAAACTTGTAAAATGAAATTAGAACACATACCATCAATGCAGGTGAAAACAACCTTTAAGAAAAACAGCAGTAGGAAGAAAATCCCAACTTGAAGGAGAACATACATGTTCCCCTCTTTTCCTTCTCTGCCACAACTTGAAAGTTGCTGCTAATAACTTGTGCAGAAAATTAAAACGTTCACAGTCATGTCATGCGTATTAACAGCTCAAGGGCTAATTAATTATTCTGCCAGCCAGTCAAATTATGAAACGAACATTATAAGACTATTGCAGCAGCACTGTTGTTTTCAGGCAATTGCCCCAAAGCAGATGTAAAGTGATGTTTCTTTTTTTAAAACAAGTTCCAAAATGAAGCTTTTAACGTTTTTCACTGCGCCTGGTCTTTTAAACAGTTAATTTTTAGACTTTTGCGACTCCAGTATTTTCCAAGGGCAAGAGAGGCGCTCTTGTCTTGGGATACTATTACATGGTTCAGTTGTCAGGACATCGCTACTTTATTTCTGACATAAAAATTATTAAGATCGATAAAATGTTTGTCACAGCGAGCTAATTATTACCCCCCGTGAAAATGGGCCTTAAAATATGCTCATCTACGTAAGTAAAACAAGCAAGCGGTCTAAGTTGTTAGCCTGAGTATTAGCGCAGGTGTTAAAGAGCTAGGAACACTCTAGTTATCAAATAAAATTTATTCTTAGTTCTTATTTTGGATCGGTCAATTTGCAAGCTTAAGAGATGTAAGGCCTAGGTCAAATGTATGTTCGGAGCGAATGAATGATTGGCAATATCTCCCGTTAGGAGACATAGAACAAAATGAATTTTTCCTCAAAAGTAAATCTTGAGGTTTTCTAGTGCCTTAACTTTTAATTATGGCCACGTAACGTTACAGGTGACCAAAAATTGAAAATGAAGGAAATTGGCGCGTTGGTGGCGAATTTACTTTGTTTGGATAGACAAATTATCATTTCTGAAAGAAGATAAACACACTTAACAATTTTGTGGCGACGAGAGGTAAATCGCTTTAAAGGCGATTGAAAATTATCAATAGCTCTCTGCGAAACTGTTTCCAACACCTTAAGGAGGCTCGCACCCATTTTTCAAGGTCTTACACTCTTCGTGTTTGATGCTTCATAACTTTGGCTGGAATGCATGTACGAAAAAGCCAAATTGCCAATTTTCACTACTGAAAGAACTGAACTGAACCTTAAGGCAAAATTTGTATTGGTTGTGGCATTGTAAATCATTAGCTTTGATAATTAAAAAGAAAAAAGTGAAAAAAAAAACTTTTTTTGTCTGTAAAATTATTAGAACATAACATTTCAAAAACGCTCTCATAGCCGGTACTGTTCACATCTCGCCAAGTCAAAAACAACGGTCTTAACTATCAGCACACTAGATGATTTTAATGCTTATTGATTGATTTCGAGAAAATTCCCAATTTGTTTATTTTGCATGTCATCGTTATTCTGTTGTTATGGAAGCGTACGGGCAGTACAGCTTAAAAGTCATAGAACATTAAACACGAAGGGGTTAAACCTTGAAAAATGGGTGCAAGCCTCCTCAAAGGCGTTTTTTAAACCAATGTCAACGAAATTTTCACACAGGCATTTTAAAAACATACTAAGAAGTTAATGCGTATGAGAAAAAGACTTCTAAGAATTCTATCAACCCATTCCTAAAAATGTTGACATTTCTTTTCGCCGCCAGCAAGGTTACAAATTGGGTGGATGCTATAGGAGTAGTTCTCAAGATCGAAGCAAGGAAACAAGCAATAAACTTATGGTGTGGAAACGATTGATTTTAGACATCACTATGACTCTACTTTTGAGTAATTTTAAACTCACATAATTCATTTATCCATGCGTCTGCTACTGATAAAACAACAAATATTAAAATATTGAAATGTTTTTGTGGTTTGCTTCAATTTAAACAGAGAGATTTTTTGCGCTTAAAGTGCTTTCTGCCGGCGTTGTCATGCTGCCTGTGGTTCTGTAAGGTTTTTTGCACTTTTTTCAGCTGTAAAACTATTGTTTTTAGAATTTTATGATTGAGTAGATGACTTGAAGAAGCAATTTTTTTTAGCCGCGAATTTATTAAGATCGTAACAAAAGTAGCGCCTACGACTACGTATACCGCGGCAGTGACATAAATTGAATTTTGTGATTCGTCGTTGGTATCTAACCGAAGTTTAATATCCCTATTCGTTTGACCTTTTTTCATCAGTTTACGCCAAGAGAGCCTGCACTTTTAACAAGCTTTTGAGGTGATGCTGTTTGAAGATCTGGACAAGCGTTTTGTTTTCGAACCTATGAAGTAAAACTAATTTCGATAGCTTTTGCTGTGTCTGCTTACAGTTAATTTTTTTATTATTTTGTCCAACACCTCAGAATAATTGTCTTTTAAAAAACTTTGCGTGGGTTGTTTAGTGAGACTTGCTGTGCTCTAACTGAAGTCTTACACGATTATATCGGTAGAAATCTTCAAAAAGTACTTTTACGTTTGCAAAAGAAAGAAAAGAACTCTTAGAATTGAAAGAAAGAATTAATTAGATCACTCACTCTCCACTTCTACCAGTTTTAACAGTTTTTGCCGATAGAAATATCGCATTAAGTAAAAGACACCTCATAAAGGACTTTATAACAATGTTATTTCATCTCATCCGAAACTGTCAGTTACCCCGATAGGTCCGGTGGAAAGTTCGAGGGCATAAAGTAGCCGTCCACTCATTAGAAAATTCTAGGAGACGTTTTGACTTTATACCGAAATTTTCAGGAGACCCAAGTTCGTAATATCTTGGCAATAAAATGCGAAAAACATAGCCTCCAAACATCGTAGGTATGCGGAAGGTATGTTAGTAGATTTACCTCCGAATATCGTGGACAAATGGAGCGGTTAATTTTCTATCCTTTCCGGAACTTTAGAAATTTTAAGGCAATATTTGCCCACTCAAACAACCCTTCGGAGTGGGGTCTATATCCACATATTTAGATTCAGTTTACACTGGTCCGGACAAATTTTTGAACGGATAAAAACTTGCACGAGTCCGCCTTTCGTTTACACGGTATCTGCAGAACCGTGCAAGGTTTTTAGCGGCAAACATTACTACAATCTGTAACAGAATTTGCATCCGGGTTCCGTGTAAACGGCCTGTTGCTGCACAGGTAAAAAATTCGTTTGTTCCTGCAAAAATTTGTCCGGGCCCGTGTAAACGCCCCTCATGACTATCTGAGGATTAGCTTTGTGCAGAAACAACGTTTTAACATTTGTGGTAAAGTGATTTCAGCAGTGAAAATCAACTCATTTTCTTTTTTCTGTAACTCTCTTTTGACGAACGGTGAATTAGAAAACTAGTCATATATTCGGTAGACTCTACGCTCCAGTAGGATGCTGAATTTGGTTATAACCAATTCTGTCATGGGAGGTTAATCCGAAGAAAGTTAGCACTCGGCTTAGACGGTTGTATGTTTGAAAGGCTTTTTCATGATCATAATTGATTATTTAAAAAGAGTGGTTGCCACTAATTTGATTGCAAATTTTAATAAGATTTGCCGATACTATTTTCCTTTCATGTAATTCGTGGAAGTGACAGGAAACTAGCTCTGCTAGGAGTCGGACACTGTAGACTTTCCTGATGGAGAGACGCCGAGCGCGCGAGTTGATATCAATAAAATATATTAAGCAGCAGCATCACTTTTTGCAGTCCTTTTGCGCTGGGATTAAACAAAGTTAGATCTTGTTTAAATTACTAGATCTAATATTTACGATTAACAGCAATAAAAAGCCCAGAGCTACTTACCTAGGATTTTTTTCCCACAGATTAATTCGAGAAAAAGTTTCTTGTGTTGACCAGTCAAGAAGAGCCAAAGAAAATGACATTGCGTCAACAACAGGAATGCATGATATACTAACAGCAGGTTGGTAATAGAATACCTGAATTTTGGCATTAAGTGCGTCAACTCAATTAGCTCAGTGTGACATCAAAGCGAAATACATGTTGACGATATATGAAGTCTATTTAATTAGTTTATTTCAAATTCCAATTCGACCAGGAATCAGGTAGACGAAGAACCACTTAGTGGATCTGCTACCTCTAAATCATTATTCAATTATTTATTCATGTATTTATTATTTATTCACTCAAAGTTATTTTGAAGATTTAACATTAGACGATATCAGACTTGCCAGATTTAGAAGATTTCTGATAGAAATCGTAAGCAATGTGCCCTGCAATGTGCGCGTTCATCAGTGCAATAGCTACTAAATGAATGAGCCCACCAACTTGACAGCCAGCATCCTCTAGAGTGCTACACATTGTTAAAAGTGACTTAGGTTTAGTCAGGGGCACCCAACGACGGTTTTCTCCTAAATACATTGGAAAAACTTTTTAGGCTATCCAGAGTATTTTAAGATATCTAGAAATGCACTCTTTTCGGCGCTATAAAATTTGTATGTACGTGTTTGGTCATCCTAGTGGAACTTTAGTCCTTTGGAAATGACATGGGCTTGAGAATTTTTTGTCCGAAAAATTTGGGTGAAATTTGAGATACAACGAAAATTAGACATTCCCGCTTAATTTTTAACGCCATCCCATTTTTGAATCGGAAAATTTTAGGTTCCCTTTTCTCAAATGTTAAAATTAAGCTTGAGAAAATCGTGAGGAATTTATACGATATGCTTCGAAAATGGTACATGAACGGAACGGTCATGTGGAAATTTTTAGCCGTCGTCCGGTTATAGAAAATTGTAGGCAATATTTGCTTCTCCGAACAGATATTGTACCGGAAAAGAGTCGTTGGGTGTTCCCGCTTAGTTTACGCCGTAGGAAAATTCGCCTTTCCATCTAAAACTAGACACATCAAAATATATAATATAAGCTAATATAACACTAGTCGATCGTTTACTAGCCTGCGAGCAAGCTCTCCCGACGCTCTTGTGTCGGGGTGGGAAAAGGAAGGTGAACGGGCAAGGGCCAATTCCAAAAACACAACACGTTCACGATCAGCAAATGTTTTTACTATTAACGACCCATAAAAGTAAATTCCTACAAAGAGCGAAAAAATAATAGTTACAATACAGAAAAACTACTTTAAGGCGACTGCAAAGGGAGATTAATGAAAAACGATGAAAACGAAGCTGCTTACCAAATGCTGAGGATGACACAGTTGGTGGTCAGGGCCATGCACCGAGGAAAAAAATCTACTTCCACTAATGCTGTTGCACTAGTAGACGCATAAACTGGTAAAAAATAAGGGCGAGATAACAAACTATAACGAAATTTACATACAGCACGTAACAAAGGAGCGTAATTAACAAAATACCGGAGAGCGAAAAGAAAAAGAATACACGATATCAAGTAAGTGAGAAAACGAAAAACAAAAGGAAAAAATTTGCCCCAACATCCTGGGAGGTTTGACTGAATTTAACTGATTCAGCAAAATAAATACGAGGAAAATTTAAAACTAAGAGTCCGCCAATTATAACCTGGTCATTTGAAGCAGTCTCTTAAACTCTCAAGTTTCGATAAACACAGTTTTAGACAGCTTGTTAGAGTAGAGTTCTTCGTCTTAATTTCTGCCACACGGACTTTACCGTCTCGTCCTGGAAAAGTCTTGATAACACGGTCAAAGAGCCAACATCCTCGCGGGGAGTTGTTATCCACAACAAGAACTACATCTCCGATCTTTAAGTTGTCTTTCTCGCGTATCCACTTCTGGTGTTGTTGCAGAGTTGGGATGTACTTTCGTATCCATCTTTTCCTAAAACAATCAGCCAGAAATTGCGCTCTTCTCCATAGCTTCCTTCTGTAAAGATCCTCGCGGTAATGTCCTCGTGACATTATACATGTAGCCACTTTAAGTTGATCCTTAAATATTTATTCCTCAGAACTTTTATTAAGAATCCTAGTAGCCGGAGAAAGGTGTAACATTACCGGAGAATATTTTGAATGAGGCTCAACGTGTGAATAAAAAATATTCATAAGCTACCGAAAGTTAGTCGGAGAATTCTGCTTAGTAAATGGAGAATTCTCCAATCTCTGATGCCTGATGAACGCGCTGATTCCTTTTACAGCGAAATTCATTGCATCGCGCTGTGCATTTTGCAAAATTCGAAGGAAGTTTGGGTTTTTCTGTTCCATCAATCGTCTTAGTGGACCTCTTAGGAAACACATGTTTACTTGCATGAGTTCAAAAGGTCCTGGTTTTTATTATTTGTGATTGGTGGATTTCGGTCTGTTTTGTTTGTTTCATGTTTCAAGGTTCGTTGCTTTGTGATCGTCCTGTTTCAGGCAATAGTCGACTGATCTTTCTTATTCTTGTCACTTGTAAGAATAAAGCAACATCTGCCTCCTTCCTTCCTTCGACAAAAAAATCCACTCACCATTGGGATTTCCTTTGCTATTCCTGAGCAGTCTAGAGTCATTCTCAGCCAAGCTGGGCAAGCATGTTGCTGTCTGATTTGCATTAACCCTGTCTTCACTCAAATGATTGACAGAAGAGAAGAACCCAAAATCCCGTCGAACTTTGCGATACGCGCAGCACGATACAACAAATTTTGCTGTAAGTGTTTGTATAAACATGCTGTTCCTCTAACACTGTTGTGTTTCTAATGAAGAGCATTTGTATAAACATCAATTGCTTATTTTTACTTTTCTTTTTCTTCATCTTTTTCTTACCTCACTTTTATTTTTATGTCCTTTTGGTTGGATCAATGAAGAAAATTTGAATAACTCTGGCATATGCAATACACATGATTTTTACTTTTCAACTACTGATTCACAATCAATACAGAACTCACAGGACATGTTATGAGTTAGGCACTTTGAAGACCTTAACGGCTGTTTTAATGACATTTTTTTAGAGAAGTAAGGAAGTATATATTTAACACAGTTGTGATGAAAGCAATGGTCTACAATAAAAGCTATTAAGTGATAGGAATTATGGAGTTCAAGAATGTTTGGCGTTCACAGCCATTTACAGCTGTCAGAGCAATCAAATTATCGAAAGATAGTTCGAGTTCATATTACAACACTTACAGTTACTGTTGCATATGGCTAAGTTGTAATTTAGGAAAGGTTAAAGTCAAGGCAATGCCGGGAATCCTCTTTGTTGGCACTCATATTCACTTGCAGTGGTAATGCACCAGAAACAAGAGGCACAGCATTTGTAGTGTATGAAGATATCTTTGATGCCAAGAATGCTTGTGATCATCTGTCAGGCTTCAACGTCTGCAATCGCTACCTTGTTGTTCTCTACTACCAATCTACCAAGGTAAAGTAGACTAACAATATTATTTGTCCAAGATGGGGCTGTCACTTAGACAGCATGACTCGTGGTGTCTTTCATCGGATATGAAAGGACAATAGAACCAAAAAAATATTATTTTCTAGCTGATCAAACATAACTATAGTGCAAGTCCCTTGGCCTTTCTTCATATCGAGGTTCTACTGTACTTTAGTCAAATCAAATGTTTATTATTTATTTCTTTTTTATTCAGGCTTTCCAAAAATTGGACAAGGAAAAGAAGAGACAGGAATTGGAGAAAATGAAAGAAAAATATGGAATCAACAAGGACAAGTGATACCAAAGGAGAACACCAGAAAATGTGTTATTTATAAACAGTACTTTTGTACCAGGGAACTTTTTTTTCCCGAAAGTCAGTTATGTACATTGTAGCACCTGGTACAAACAACATTCAGAAAGTGGAAGTATAGGTTGTAGCCCAGTCATTTACTTAGAGTTATGTTGCAGCACTGTCAAACACATTAAAACCTGAATAAAGTGTACTAGGTTATTGCTCCTCAAATGTTTTGTTAGATGTAATTATTATCTATAGCTGTGGAAAATAGTTGACAAATATCTCTTGACAGTGTACATCATGGCAATTTGAATGCATTCCATAACACTAGCCTCCAGGTTCTCTCGTAGACTACGAGCAGGTTCTCTATTCTCTTAGTCTGTTGAGCTGTGACTGAGGGCACCCTCTTTCTTGCTCCTGTCAAAGCACGCGTGCGCACACTCCACTCGCCAAATTCAGAGCTGACGAGAGACTGCTTGCCGTCTAAAAAACCTTTCTAGCTTGTACGTTTTGTTTTCCCAATTCAGACCATGTGATGTTCTCCAGTGTCCTGTCATAATTTATGCATAGATTAGCACGTGCATGCGACAACATTTGAAAGAAACAGTTCTCGGGGGTACCAGCACGTGGTCTGAAAAACGAAAACAAAAGATACAAGCTAACAAGGTCTATTATAGCATGACGCGTTTAAGAACCTGCATGTAGACCAACTGTTCACTAGTTTAAAGCCAATATTAAAACTGGTAAAATCACAAGTCTATTACAACACTTAAAGTACTCGACGTGGACCCATCATCTTGTCTTGGGGTGTGCTTAGTCTGATGAGCATGATAGTGACAGAGTTTTCAGACTGAGCTTTAAAGTTGAGATGCTTCCATTTCGAAAAACAAAAGAAAACTGCATAGGGGCGTTTGAGAAAAATTAATGGCTGTATATGTCAAGTAAGATGCCATAGTAACCAATAATGAGAATTTATTGTAATGAATTGTAATGTAGTGTAATATTGTTTGTGTGTCAGAAATAAAAAAAATGGTAGTAATAAAAAAGATGCCATGGTATGGAATTTTGGGGATGCGGGCTGTGGGTCGGGTGTGAGTACAGTATAGTTAACTGTTTCTCTGAACTTAACCATTTGAAACACTGCAAGCACACTTCTTAGTCTTACTATTTGAAATAATTAACTAAGAGTAATAATTTACTCTTTCAAAGAGCGATAATATATTAGCCTCTACCACAAACCTTAGTAAACGATTCTCTGAACGCGATTATTTACAGTTGGCAGAATCTCAGTTCTTTGAGTCCCCCGTCAATACTAGTTTTTCTGACTCTATACATTGTTGTTTCCAGGGGTTGTTTCATTACTGGGATACCTCTGGCAAAGCCCATTCTAGTTCTGTAATTGCAGTCCCAAATTAGCCGACGAATACAGCCGTCTCTCCTCGCTTCACGCCACTTTGGACGTTTTGCCGGCTGTAGTATTCGCAGATAGGCCAAAATTTCTAAGCTTATAACTCTTAAAAATATGGAAACGAGGCAGGTATGTTCCCCTGCTACCAATAATCCAAGTTTCTGTCTTGACGAACTAAAAGTAGAGGTAGAACTTTTAGCACACATTCCAAGAGTAACTAAAAAAGTAGGCTCTGCAAGCAGAGAACTACTTTTTTTCCTCACTATAATTTTTAGATTTTGTAACATATTCCTCTCTCACATAATTAGTAACCAAAGATTCTTCAACCAGCTTCGAAGAGGAAGTTACTTTTGATTAAAGTAACAGGGAAGCCCATGGACTCAAAATTCTAAGCTTGATTATATCTGCATTCATCAACCCGGACAACTACTATTATCAGTTAAATACAAGTGATATAAGAATCTAATTATAATTAGTTGAGATAATGGATAAAATCGAACTACCATTAGGCAAAAATTTGGAAATTATGATATCTACGTTATTCCTTGTGCGAGATGACGACGTTTTACCAATGATGTCATACGGTATTTATTCGAACAAGCGCCCAACCTCGAATTAGCGCCCACCTCGAATAAGCGCCCATCCTGAAGGCAGAAAAAGTTAATAAGCGCCCACCCCCTCCTCCTCCTAATCAAACTCAAATAAACGCTCACCCCCACCCAACCCACTTGAGTGAATAAATTCTAATAAGAGACTTCCCCGAGGACGGAGTTTTCTTCAGAGTATTTTACAGAAACCTTGCATTGTTACTTCTTCACGTTTTGTTATTAACATTTATTGTTTTGTTGCAAAATAAACATACTTCACTTGCTGAAAATGGCGAAAATTTAAAAAGTGCCAGCCTCGAATAAGCGCCCACCTCGAATAAGCGCCCACTCTCAAGGTCCAAAAATTTAATAAGCGCTCAAGGCGGTTAATCGAATAAATACGGTAGTCCAGTCGTGATTTTGAATGTGATTAAAACTCAATCTTGGATGTTTTAAACTATTAAAAAATAAAAAGCTTTCCGGCTCCAGTAATTACTGGGACTTTCATGAAACAACCTTTTGAGGGAAATTGTGTTTCACAACAGAGAAGAAACAATATTGCGGCTGAAAAAAGTTTAACTTGAGTCTGCGATCAATTAAAGGCTAGTAACTGGTCAGCAGAAAAACCGTAAAAAAGTAAATGACCTAAATAAGTTGAAACTTGAGCCCGCGGCACGGTCATGTGCTACAGGTCAGCAAATACCCCTTTCTGACAGCTGTCAAATGACCATAACATGGACGTCTATCATCAAGTTAAACGTAGGTTGCAGGCTCCCGGACAAGCTGAAAAATGCCATTTCACATTGGTTATCATTGGTGCGAACGGACGAACGGACGTTCGGTCACATATATGACGACCAAAAATTCTTGGATGCATAGATCACAAAAATTTTTTACCCATGGTTCTCTGCTACTCCCGCGAGAAAGCCCCGCTATTATTTTTTCTTATTGATAGGTAAACTCCACTGTTAAAGCAAATTAACCTCAAATTGTTCGAAGGAAACTCATTTTTGATCCAATGTAAGATTATCTGTAAGTGTCTGCAGGGACGTCTTACTGGGACGAATCAATGAAGCGATCTTGGGCAGGCTAAAAGAAGAACAGGCAGGTTTCCACGGAGTAAGAGCCTGTGCCGATCACATATTCACTTTATGCATGTGTAATAAGCTTTTTTCTGTGACCACTTTTAATCCGAAATCAGTCTTCATGGTCACAATATGCTCTCAGCGGCATTTGTTGTTAACTCAGGAGTAAGGCAGTGTTGAATGGTTGAGTCCTCTGTCACGATCTCAGAGTATTCGTCAATGCCATCCTGAGAAATACAGGTCAACATATATTATAACACAGTTCGACCTTCCTCACCCATCTTGAAGTGCTGATGATTTGGCTATACTCTCGAATAATCGTCCTCATCTTTGAGAGGAAAAAGACAGTAAATGGATTTGCCTGAAGCCCAAGGCTCTAGCCATGCAAGGGAATCCAAATCCGGAATTCCGGATCCTGGGCTTTGGAATCCGGAATCCACGACGTACATTCCAGTATCCAGGACTGTCTTGGATTCCCTTACATGGGACAAGGCGATGCTCTCACCCCAGATGTTTGGCGAAACTGGAATTTATTGTTGACTTTATTTATTTGGGCAGCGTTATTAGCAATGAAGGTGCCTCTCGGGGAGATATCAATAAGGTAAGGCCGGGAAAGGTCTGAAGGGTATTTAGTGTAACACAGCGAGTCAACTAAACTCTAGCTGTATAACAGCTGCTTGAGCTAACTCGGTGTTTTTATATGGCAGGAGGCCAGTATTGGAAAGTGGCCAAATATACCGAAATTTTCAGGAGACCTTCGTAATATCTTGGCAATAAAATGCGAAAAACACAGCCTCCAAAAATCGTAGATATGTTAGTAGATTTACGTCCGAATATCGTGGACGAATGGAACGGTTAAATTTTTAGCCTTTCTGGAAATTTTTAGGCAATATTTACTCATTCAAACGACGGGATCCATCGGGGCGGTCTACAGGAATATCTACAGTGGTGGGTCCAGACCTTCAGATAAGGAGGAAGGGGGGGCAGTCATCCAGACCCTGAGATAAGGGGAAGGCGGTCTTCGGGCTTCAGTTTGGTCTAAAAAAAGGGGGGGCGTGCCCCCCGGACCCCTCCCATAGATCCGCCACTGTATTTAGACCCCGTTTACACTGGTCCGGACAAATTTTTGAATGGATAAAAACTTGCACGGGTCCGCCTTTCGTTCACACGTTATCTGCGCGTCAGGGGCACCCAAAGGCAATTTTTGGAAAATATCCGTTCGGAAGACCATTTGAGACCTAGAATTTTCGGAACATTTGTTGTAAAATTTCTTGCTTGCCTGCCTCTCCTAGGATTTTCGAACATCTACAAAATGGTATAATTACCCATTTTTAACGGATTTTTACCCTAAAAAAGGCCACCTAGAATTTTCGGGAGCCTTTTTCTGGCTGAAATTTTCGAAAAGGTAAATTTTGATTCCTTAAAATTTTCGGATCACTAGACTTTCAGCTAGGAAATCCGAACAGATGAAAAGTTTTTAGGGGATAAAAATATGCCTATATCTACCGTTTAAATACTAAAATACGTTCAACAATGCTATGTGAAGTGGTTTTGAACTATATCCTCTTGGGTGCCCCTGAACCGTGCAAGTTTCTAAGCGGTAAACATTACCCCAATCTGTAACAGAATTTGCATCGGTTCCGTGTAAACGGCCTGTTGCTGCACAGGTAAACAATTCGTCTTTTCAAACATTTGTCCGGGCCCGTATAAACGCTCCTCATGACTATCTCAGGATTAGCTTTGTGCAGAAACAACATCTTAACATCTGAGGTAAAGTGATTTCAGCACTGAAAATCAACTCATTTTCTTTTTTCGGTAACTCTCTTTTGACGAACATGCAGTGAATTAAAAAAACTAGTCATATATTCGGTAGACCCTGCACTCTAGTTGGATTCTGAATTTGGTTACAACCAATTTTGTTATAAGAGGTCAGTCCGAAGAAAGTTAGCACTTCATCGATTACATGTTTGAAAGGCTTTTTCTTTGAGCATAGTTGATTATTTAAAAAGAGTGGTTGCCCCTTATTTGATTTCAAATTTTGATAGGATTTGCCGAAACTATTTTCCTTTCATGTATATAAACCCGTGGAAGTGACAGGAAACTAGCTCTGCTGGGAGTCGGACACTGTAGTCTTTCCTGATGGAGAGACGCCGAGCGCGCGAGTTGATATCGATAAAATATAAGCAGTAGCACTGTTTTTTGCGCTGGAATTTAACAAAATAATCAATAGATCTTGTTTAAATTACTGCATCTAAAATTTACGATTAACATCGATAATTTTAGATGTAGCCCAAAGCTACTTACCTAGGGCTTTTTCCAACAGATTAATTCGAGAAAAAGTTTCTAGTGTTGACCAGCCAATAAGAACCAAAGAAAATGACATTGCTTCAACAACAGGAATGCATAATATACTAACAGCAGGTAATATTAATAGAATACCTGAATTTTGGCATTTAGTGCGTCAACTCAAGCTCAACACCCACAGACAAGGGGGCTTACCAATGTCTTCTAAAAACCACCTGCCATCCTGCCCACACAAAGCGCACCATCCCTTTCAGTCTCGCCTTATGTCTGTGTCGCAACTGCTCCACTGACGATTTTTTCAATAAACGTTGCAATGAACTTATAAACTTTCTGGAACTACGAGGATACAGCCGCGGGCGAGCCTAGTATCATCCCACGTCAAGAAACTTTGAAAGCACAGCCACACAGAACAACAACTCAAACCGAACTCCCTTTGTCATCACATACAATCCAGCTCTTCCTAACGTTTCTACCACTGTCCGGAAAAATGTAAACATTTTTCAATCGTCTAATCGCTGCAAACAAATATTTCCGTCTCCACCCATCGTTGCTTATAAATGGAGTTCCAACCTTCGTGACCTACATATACCTGACCTACTTGTTAGAAGCACTTTACGTGATTGTAGCATACAACAACATCTCCCGGCGTCTCAAAATGCAATCGTCTACGCTGCCTTATACCTGTCCAGTTTCTTACAAACAAGGCCAAGCCAACTACACTAAAATTTCACCTCCACCAAAGAGAAACGCATGTATCATGGCATGATCTTTAAAACTGTAAATCCAAAAATCTTTTCTACCTCACTGAATGCAAAAATTACGCGGCACTGCCGCAATTTTTGCATTCAATTTCGTTTCCCCAATGTACTGGAACACATTGGGGAGGCCAAGCGCCATCTCCACCAACATCGGGAGCATCGCTGCTCCATTCTCACCTATGAATACTTCCCTAATCCTACTCTTGTCTCCGAACATTGTAATCAAGCCGATCACTGTATCAACGACGTCCTTCTTATTCCCTTAGAACTAATTCGTAGCAACCGTGACTCTGTCAGAACGGCACGCGAGGCTCACCTCATTGACAAAGCTATGACTGTAGAACCTCATGGTATAAATAGACGTGATGAACAATAGTGACATTTATCATTTTAGTAGCCTATTATTTTCTGTTGCTATGTATTCAAATCTCGCTCATATATGCAACGCGTGTCCCCTAATTAGCATAGGTTTTTAACCTAAGCTAGGAGGCTTCTTTAGACACCTTAATAACGTTTCATCATCATTATCATCACGTTCATCTTTTATTTGTATTCATTTTTCTTTTATAGCCCCCGTTGAAGGTTTGTGTTGCAAACCGAAATATCGGGCAAATATAATTCACCACGTTATTTTTGTTTTCTTTCTTTTTTTTTTTCCTATCACTCTTCCAGCCGTAAGGATCTGTTTACTGTTTTAAGTTTAAACTTTGCTACTCAAGATTTTACTGATCCAGTTCTACCATAGTCTGCTACACAGCCGTTTTTAGTGTCGTCACGCATCGCTTAGAGGAGCGTTGCGTGACGACACTAAAAACGGCTGTGTAGCAGACTAGGTCTACCAAAGATCACTGGTTTGTCGTTGCTTTTTGGTCTGATTCAACTGATTAGTTCGACGCGTCCTAAGTTCGACGTCTGACCCAACAGATGATCTTAACTTAATTTAGGTCGACCTAAATTAGCGTGGGTTTAACTCCTCTTTTAAAGCACTTTTCATTGCACTTGAATTACTCCCTAAAATGGCCTATACAGGGAGCTTCACCCGAACGGGATACTTTTTTCAGGCTACAGGTATATACGGCAGTTAAAAGGGATGCAAAGTTCTAAACTAGGTATGTGAAAGGGGTACCACAGTTGTCAATAGAAGGTATACGAAAGGGGTACCTTTTCTGTCAAAAATGGTTTGTTAACGGGTAAGGGGTTAGATGAAGGGGCGGAGCCTCCCCATACAGAACGTTGTTGAGTATCCCCCGGGGATACTCATTCATTCCACTTATAACTATCGCTTCTAAGCCCCCCGCATATACGTCTCCCCCACCGTTTAGTCCCCCAGTAGTAGGCCCATCAATCTCTGAACAAAAAAACACATCCGATAAGCTCTCCCCTTATATAAGGCCGCCTATAGCTTTTGTTATTATAAATTCGGGATATTATAACGCTTGAAAGCACTGCTAGAGCTTGTTTGGAAGCGTTTTTTTCTACTCCCGTTATATTACAAGCCCCCTCGGATGAACACTACCGAATTAAAGAAACTATCACAAGCTGGTTTCAGGCTAATAAGCTTTCTATTAACAGAAAAAATCAAATTTTATTTTATTCAAAACAAAACAAAGCACAGGGGCACCCAACGAGAATATAGTCCAAAACCACTTAAACATAGCATTGTTAAACGCATTTTAGTATTTAAATGGTAGATATAAGCATATTTTTATCCCCTAAAATTTTTCATCTGTTCGGATTTCCTAGCTGAAAATCCGAAAATTATAGGGATCAAAACTTACCTTTTCGAAAATTTCAGCCAGAAAAAAGGCTCCCGAAAATTCTAGGTGACCTTTTTAGGGTAAAAATCCGTTAAAAATAGGCAATTATACCATTTTTTAGATGTTCGAAAATCCTAGGAGAGGCAGGGAAGCAAGAAATTTTACAACAAATGTTCGGAAAATTCTAGATCTCAAATCGTCTTCCGAACAGATCTTCTTCCGAAATTGCCGTTGGGTGCCCCTGAAAGCAAAACAGAGGCCAAAACGTGACTTACATTTTTTAGTTAATTAATGATATTGAAATTGATCGTGTAAATGAAGTTTTGTTCTTAGGAGTTATACTTGGTGAACACTTATCATGGAAATCTCAAATACAGAACGCAGCAAGAAAAGTCTCAAAATCAGTAGGCATGATTTACAAATCAAGTATCTGCCTTAATAAGACCTCCCGTGAACTCTCTATTATAGTTTAGTTTATTCTTATTTACATTAATGTGCTGTGTAGGAATGGAATCAGAGCTGGAGTGGCTAAAAGCTTCCATTAAATTAACTGTACAAAACAAAGAAGAAAAAGAACATGGCGTGCAATTCTTAAACGACATATATGATGACCTCGCGTTCATTTTCTTTATGTCGAATCTGTTTCTTGTATGAAGTCCAAGTCCCTAGCTCCGGCTCATATTGAAAATTTTTTTACCCATGTCTCAGATATCCATTCCTACAACACCAGGCTCCAGTTGTTTATAAGTTGGATAGCCCTATACACCGGATAAATCACTACCCAGCGGATAGCTTAATCGCTTTCCCTAATACTTATCCACTGTGTAGTTATTTATCCGGTGGATAGCGCTATCCAACGTTTGAACAACCAGGGCCAGATCAGCATCTACCAACAAATTTTATGTCATGCCTTCTCGTCTTGAATAACTACAGAATTCATTTTCCCGATTTGGAGTGCGGTTATGGAATGCGTAACTTGAAAACATTAAAAAGTCTGCCCATAGAAACTTATTTAAGAAACAAATAAATGAAACACTTATTAATATTATTAAACAAAAGAATTTGTACCTTTACCACCCGCAATTCTTGAAATAAGTAAAAACTTGTAAAACTGTAGCAATCTATTTCGTCGACCAGTATAGTGAAATCTCTTTCTTTGTCTCTTTCCTCTGTGTAGGTTTTTTGTTTTGCTATTTTTATTTGCAATTTTTTATTGCTGCTATTATTATTTTAATTTACTATTTAGCCTGAGCCTAACTTGATCATACCTACCATACTCATCAAATGGTAACTATCTGTTTCCTAATAAAGTGTGTTGTTGTTGTTATTGTTGAGTGTTTGGGGCTCAACTTATCAGTCAAATCTTAAACGTTTGATTAATCTTCAAAAACGGGTTATTAGAATAATTTCAAGGAGTTCTTTTCATGCACATGCCAATCCTATTTTTGTGAGCTTAAGAAGTGTAAAATTTGAAGATATTATCAAACCCCAAATAGGTAAAGTTATGTATCTTAACAAAAACGGCCTTCTTCCTGGTAGTTTCAATGACATGTTTTTGCTTACCTGTGACGTACATTCATATAACACTAGAAGTAAGAATGCCTTCCATTTGCCCTACTGCAGGGCAAATGTAAGCAAAATGTAAGGGCCCAAAATATTTAATTCCCTCAGCTCTGAAATTCAGAATGCCTCTAGTATTGCTTTCTTCAATTCTAAACTTAAGTCATTTTCCTTGGTATAAGAACACTTTAGTTCTCTTTATACTTGTGTGTAGTTTTTCATTTTCGTTTTCGCACTTACACGTTCAGCTTTTTCTATTTTTATCCTATTTAATGATTATTTTCTATGTTCTAACGACATTCTGCGTGCTTAGAGTGAAATTATCCTGCCGATGTCAGTATTTTATTTATTAATTAATAGTACTATTCCATTTGCACTAAAAGGTCATGTGACATCGTTTTTGTGAAAATGAAAGTTATATGATTTTGACCTCGAAAAACCATTAGTGGGTCATATCTTAAACTTAAGCAATAGAAAACGTTTTCCGTGTTTGCATAGCCTGATATAAACACGAGAGGGGTTGGAAGAATTCGAGACGAAGTCGAGGGTTTGCATAACTGTCGAGAATTCTCCCAACGCCTCGAGTGTTTATATCAGGCTATGCAAACACAGGAAATAAGTTTTCTATTGCTTTTATAAAATAAATTTCCCGACGAAAAACGCAAAACTCTTTGCATGGCAGTGATTAAAAGAGAAATTCTTACCACTCGAAAAGTCTTGTCCACGAAGTCTTGAACGCGTAATCAGTTCTTGTTTTGCAAAAAGATGCTTTCCAAAATACGGACTTTTCTCGCTTAAAATGTCAGCTTAAGCGAAAAAAAATTGACACACTTTCTTTGTAACGATTTTCCAAGTTTCAGCCGACGAAGGAATGGGTAAGTAAAGTAAACTTGTCGAGTTTTGAACTTGAAAACTTTTTCAAATTTGTGCTTGCGTGATTAGCGCGCGAAAAGCAAAACATATTGACGCCACAACCATGTTTACATACTCTCATGCAAACACGCCTCTCAGCCAATCAGAGCGCGCGTACTGTCTTAGTTATTTTAAAATAATAGTGATTTGGTTTCTCTAACCCACACTATGTTCTTAAAATGAGTAAGTTCGTAGCTGGTCACGTGACCAAAATGTGAGTTTTGAAATTATGAATTACCTCTTTTTGAACACAAATTTTGCATTTCAACTTCAAGGAAAATGTTGAAAAGATGATGTGGTAACGTTTAAAGCACATCTGAGCGTAACTATCAAACGTTTAACAAGATATATGCAAAAGTAGTTTTGGCCGCCATGTTGGAGGGCAAGAGTATGCCCTCCAACATGGCGGCCAATAAAAATCATACTACTTTGAAAAATCAAAGTGTCATAAAATATCTTCCTTAAATGCGTTTCCTCTCAAATCTCGGACGTAAGATAATTTTATGTCCTCTGTCAATTTTTGACATCAGCAAGGTTCCAACTCACTGTTTAAAGGCCGCATTGGTCACGTGACCTCTAAGTGCAAGTAGCCTATTAAGTAGTTCTAACCTTATTTGCATACTTGGGCTCCATTGGTTCATCCTTTTTTTAAATTTTATATTTATATTTTGTTTGTATGGCAAAATGATAATAGAACAATAATAAAACGATGTAAGCCCATCCGTTTACCAGTCCTCCGGTAAAGCGCCTTACGAAGATGTGTAAGCCCAGGGATTATAAGCTGCCGTTTGGGGTTTGTTGGCTGATTTTTTTTAAAAAAAATGCAGTACCATTTACCGGCCAGTTTGACGAGTCAACCACTATGTTTTGTTTAGTTTTCACTGGCAAATTAAATTATCAAAATTAATGTGACCATAGTGGGTTGAGGAATGGTCAACCAAACGCAACTGAGCTATTCTACCAACAAAACCAGATACATCCCAGCTTTTCTCTGTCATGGAATCACTACAATCCCCAGTTTTCCGAAAAACCACATTTCCGTCAACAATAAGCTCAGCACGAACCTCGTCTACGTAACAACTTCCTCCAATAAGGAACCGAAGAGAATTGCCATTAATACCAAAAAAGGGTGACGTCATCGTGCCTTGGGGAACATCGCTTTGGATTGCACCAGCCTGATGGGAGGGACTGGGCCGATTCTCATAGGTGCCAATCCACCAGTTCCCTTTGTGATTGGCAGGTCCTCTGCCCCTCTCTAATAAATTATCGCCGTATGTTGGCTGATTGTTGAATGCATTGCCAGTCAATGTCCAACCTGACAATCCGTTTTCGAAATCAAACAGAGTGCCACAGTGTGCTGAAAATAAGTAAAACGATTACATCTTGAGGTTCGGGTTAGGGCCTGTTTACATGGTGGCGGGGAACCCTGGGTAGGTAAGGTAACCCGCTTAGTTGGGGTTATACCCGCCTGTCCATATAATCCGCCTCTCATTTTAATGTGATCACGTTTACACGATAGGTTGTCTGCCAGACCGGTTAACCCTCCCAGCCGGGTCAAATTTTGCCATGTAAATGTTTTAAGGTCGGGTAACCTGCCCAGCCGGGTTTGAAGAGCGAGGAGAGACGGCCGTATTTGTAGACTTTGTATTTGTATTTGTATCCAAAGTCAAGTCTCTCTTTTTACAAGTATGTTTTAAAATGTGTAACCTAGCACTGACGTTAACCAAGTATTTTACTTACAGCCCTGTGCAAACGGACGCAACTTTGTTGGCCAACAACTCCCAACACTGTTGGATGTTACATGTTCCGTCCGTTTGCACACCTGCCCACTGCATGTTGTTGTGCGTTGTTGAAAGTTGTTGCGCAAAATTTGAAACTTGTCAAACTTTTGAGTCAACAACTGCCAACATTTCCTCCGTTCCGTGATCGCCGAAGCGTAGCGCAACAATGTTTGATCCGTTGCACAGCTCTCCCAACATTGTTGGGGCCACGTACGTGCATTACATACGCTCTCCAAAGTCTTATGGGTTTTATCCTTCACACGATGCACTGTAGCTCCCAACATTGCTGGGAGTTGTTGCATCCGTTTGTACACCACTACCAACACGGACGCAACAGCTCCCAACAATGTTGGGAGTTGTTGCGTTCGTTTGCACGTAGCTTTATTAATACCAAAACTCGAAATTCCCAACAGTTGAGACAACTCAGGCATTCCTTGAATTATGAAGACGTTTGTACAAAATATCCCATCCCCGGCAGCCCTTGGAGCAATCAGCCTGGAAAATACCCGCACTCCAAAGATTAATTAAGGTGTCAGTCAAGGTCAGGGAGAGCGTTTGAATTCATTAAAAATAAATAGTCTCCTTACTACCTGTGCAAATCACTCCATCTCCAACAAAGCCGCCAGAACAAGTGCAATGGAATCCCGGGGGGGGGGGGTACTCCCTAATATGGGCTATATAGGTATGTGCGGCCCCAAAGGGTAGGGTTTTTCAGCCGTTTTGGTCATAAATTG
>CALNXK010000052.1:3062500-3080000 GCA_942486035.1 Porites lobata | reverse complement strand
TAAACTTGTAATCCACAAATCGGTTAACTTTAAGGGAAAGCTAAGGCTAAGTGATTTTAGAGTGAAAAAAAAAATCTTACATCGAATTGATAGCCGTATATATACACCCAAAAAATAGCAAACATCTTCGATCACATTTTAGAGCCATAATGGCTCTTGATCACAGTAGATTAGGCCTGGAAAACGAATGTTTGGAGAACAAATCAGGCCGAATTTTTTGCTTTCGACAAGTTTACTTAACAAAAACTTGCCAACAACTCTGGGAGCGTGTAAACCAACATTTCATACTTTTTACACATCACATCTGAGACAGTGATATGAGGCGTTGTTTTTATCATATAGACCTCAGACAAAATGCAGTATTTCACAATTTTTCAAGACAAATTGCACTCATTCAATATTCAGAACCGTACGAAGCACTCGTGGGCTTTTAGCAAAACCGTTCAAATAATTTCCAAAATCATTTATACGGCCAGCCGGTTCTCACTTTTGACAAGCGCCAAATTTTCAGTGAACATTAAACGAGTTACGCTTCAACGTAATAAAGAATTTATTGTGTTTATTTTTTTTATTAAATGGTTTTATAACGATGTGCAATCTTAAAAAGCGTTTGATACGAGCAGCATTTTGAGTACTCCTGCAAGCGTTGTTTATGAACGACTGAAAACAAACTGCAAAGCGATTAAAATTGTAAGAGACTACTAACAATCAATAAAAGAAATGTAATTCGGTGAAACATTTACAGAGACAACAATTTTCATTCACGAAGACAAGTATTAAAGCGTCTCTAAAAACTGAGTCTTTAAGCTTAAGCTTAAAGCTTTTAGCCGGCTTCCTGTTGTTTACTGTTTTCAAAGATGAACTCAAGAAAACCGCTCAAAGCTTTCTTTCTACAGCCAAAATTATAACTAATACTCTTCGGAAAGTTTTTTCGTTCTATATGCGGAGAGAAAATATCGACTAAAGGCTTTTTAAAGTTCTGTAAGCTTATATATACTAGATTAGATCATTGTCTCAGATCTTAACACAAACGTGCATAAATTAGCCTGATAAACTGCGCTCGACTTCATGAAATTAGATATAAAAAAACAAACATACACTGTATACAATAATTACTTAGGCTTGCCATTCGAGATGCAGCTCTTGAAAGCTATAAAGTAAGGCCAGAATAGCTTGAGGGACTTTTCGACCCGCATCCAGCAAGGTAAAAACGAAAGCGATGCATCCGAAATCGGATTTCCAACTTTGGCAACCGGCGCATTTCCCGACCAAAAATTCAATAAACAAACCAGCCATGAATCAAAGAAGACTGTTGATAGCAGCTGTATGTCAGTTTAAGCATCCAGTGGAAAAATACAGTAAAAGACATCACAAGTTGACAAAATACTCTGTCAGCTTCAGCTGTCAAACTGAAAGTAAACAAGGTTCAAGATGCTGTATAAATCAGTTTCTGCATGAACTCACCTGTCAAATTTTGACCAATCAGAGCATAAAAAATTGGACGGTCGTAGAGCGTGATCAACGCGTGACTATGGTGAGAAAAGTGAAAAGCCTCTGTCTTCCCTGCTTGTATCTTTAAATTACTGGCTGAATTTTCGAGTCCGAGATCAGTTTGAAATCAAAATGTTAATAGCGCGGGGCCATAGTGACATTAACACAACACTTTCTGTCATCATGTCATTATTTTGCTGCCGTTCTCTTTGCCTTTGTATTTCTCTTTCGCGTTGCCTTTGTCTGTTCATTCGGCTCTGTCTCGTTCTACGTAGAAAATTATAGTGAAAAACGCCGGCAAGTATACTTGCCGGCGTTTTTCACTATAATTTTCTCTCCTTCTTCTCGCTCTGACTCTTTCTACTTGCTTTCTTTTTTTCAAAACCAGTTGCGCGATATAATTGCGCGACGTTGCGCCATGCGATTTCCCGCCCAAAAAAATCTGTACTTTCCCCTACCCCAAGAGTCCATGCGGACTACTTTCCACTACCCGGAAAGTCCGTACGGACGGACGTACGCTACGTCATAACCAAATTTTCTGGGATGGATAGTTTACCAAATTTTCTTACCCATGGTGCTCCGCTACGCGCGCGCTTCGCGCGCGCGGGAGCTCCGCTATAAGCTATTATTAAAAACTGAATCATTGGATAATGCAATTCTAGCATTTTGATTGGCTTAGCCGTTATGGTATATGAGCTAATATACCATGCTCTCCATATATGGTCGGTGTACGCGTCAGTTTAAAGTTGGAAGCTAGCTGAGATTTTTGTTTCGCGAAGGATAGAGCGGCGCCTGAAGCAAATCGTTTTAATTCATTTCTTAGAATACTAGAAATGCAATTTCGTCGAAAGAAAAAAGACAAAAACAAACAAAAAAGCCACAAGAGCTTGTTTGAAAGTTTATCGAAAAACACATGAAAATGCATGGAACAAAAAGTACCTTGACCAGCTACGAAAGAAGACAAGTGTTGTTTCTTCATGATCGCGAAGCCATTCGCCGATCGAGTCACTCGCCGATAGATAAGTGCGGCTCGTTTATCCGACATCAAGAATATAAATCACAAGTAACCAGCTACAAATACAGGCTATGCAGCCATTCACTAGAGCAATCGAGGCGGCAGTATAGCTTCTTTTCTCGTTCAGCAAAACCAGCTTGTGGCTTCAAACAACTTCATAACAAGCGACCGAGGTAATAGTTTTTCTCCGTTGTTCTTACTTTTATAACTGCACCGAAAATCCAAATTCACAGTAATTTCGACGGCTGTCACTTAAAAATTCTTTTCCTTCACATTATCTGCCATGTTTTTTTAGCTGTTCTCCTGTGTAAAATCCTAGAATCTCGATGAGTTTTTAAAAAACTAATGTTCATCCCTACAATGTTTTGATTTTTCATTCATACAGTCCAGGCGAGTCCGTTCGCGCGTTGACAGTTTTGATAGACGTATGACATGTGAATAGCGGAAGTCCCTTGTCTTTTCCGGTTTGTTCTAGTATTTTGTGGGCGTTTTTAATAAAACAATTATTCCACTCGCGCTTGTTAGATATGAGATGATTATAGCCAACTCGGCGCTACGCTCCTCGTTGGCTATCTATCATCTCATATCCAACGCGCCCTCGTGGAATAATTGTTAAATATAATACTAGTCGATCGTTTACTAGCCTGCGAGCAAGCTCTCCCGACGCTCTTGTGTCGGGGTGGGAAAAGGAAGGTGAACGGGCAAGGGCCAATTCCAAAAACACAACACGTTCACGATCAGCAAATGTTTTTACTATTAACGACCCATAAAAGTAAATTCCTACAAAGAGCGAAAAAATAATAGCTACAATACAGAAAAACTACTTTAAGGCGACTGCAAAGTGAGATTAATGAAAAACGATGAAAACGAAGCTGCTTACCAAATGCTGAGGATGACAAATCTACTTCCACTAATGCTGTTGCACTAATAGACGCATAAACTGGTAAAAAATAAGGGCGAGATAACAAACTATAACGAAATTTCCATACAGCACGTAACAAAGGAGCGTAATTAACAATATACCGGAGAGCGAAAAGAAAAAGAATACACGATATCAAGTAAGTGAGAAAACGAAAAACAAAAGGAAAAAATTTGCCCCAACATCCTGGGGGGTTTGACTGAATTTAACTGATTCAGCAAAATAAATACGAGGAAAATTTAAAACTAAGAGTCCGCCAATTAGAACCTGGTCATTTGAATCAGTCTCTAAAACTCTCAAGTTTCGATAAACACAGTTTTAGACAGCTTCCTCCAACAAACATAGCTTAGAAATTGGTCTAGTTAGAGTAGAGTTCTTCGTCTTAATTTCTGCCACACGGACTTTACCGTCTCGTCCTGGAAAAGTCTTGATAACACGGTCAAAGAGCCAACATCCTCGCGGGGAGTTGTTATCCACAACAAGAACTACATCTCCGATCTTTAAGTTGTCTTTCTCGCGTATCCACTTCTGGCGTTGTTGCAGAGTTGGGATGTACTCTCGTATCCATCTTTTCCTAAAACAATCAGCCAGAAATTGCGCTCTTCTCCATTGGTTCCTTCTGTAAAGATCCTCGCGGTAATGTTCTCGTGACATTATACATGTAGCCACTTTAAGTTGATCCTTAAATATTTATTCCTCATGATCAGAACTTTTATTAAGAATCCTAGTGGCAGGAGAAAGAGCTAGAAAGGTGTAACATTACCGGAGAATATGTTGAATGAGGCTCAACGTGTGAATAAAAAATATTCATAAGCTACCGAAAGTTAGTCGGAGAATTCTGCATAGTAAATGGAGAATTCTCCAATCTCTGATGTCTGATGAACACGCTGATTCCTTTTACAGCGAAATTCATTGCATCGCGCTGTGCATTTTGCAAAATTCGAAGGATTGGGTTTTTCTGTTCCATCAATCATCTTAGTGGACCTCTTAGGAAACACATGTTTACTTGCATGAGTTCAAAAGGTCCTGGTTTTTATTATTTGTGATTGGTGGATTTCGGTCTGTTTTGTTTGTTTCATGTTTCAAGGTTCGTTGCTTTGTGATCGTCCTGTTTCAGGCAATAGTCGACTAGTTAAGTTTGCTTCGTAGGTTTTACTGATCTTTCTTATTCTTGTCACTTGTAAGAATAAAGCAACATCTGCCTCCTTCCTTCCTTCGACAAAAAAATCCACTCACCATTGGGATTTCCTTTGCTATTCCTGAGCAGTCTAGAGTCATTCTCAGCCAAGCTGGGCAAGCATGTTACTGTCTGATTTGCATTAACCCTGCCTTCACTCAAATGATTGACAGAAGAGAAAAACCCAAAATCCCGTCGAACTTTGCGATACGCGCAGCACGATACAACAAATTTTGCTTTAAGTGTTTGTATAAACATGCTGTTCCCTAATTTTTTTTTTTTCATACACTGTTGTGTTTCTAATGAAGAGCATTTGTATAAACATCAATTGCTTATTTTTACTTTTCTTTTTCTTCTTCTTTTTCTTACCTCACTTTTATTTTTATGTCCTTTGGTTGGATCGATGAAGAAAATTTGAATAACTCTGGCATATGCAATACACATGATTTTTACTTTTCAACTACTGATTCACAATCAATACAGAACTCACAGGACATGTTATGAGTTAGGCACTTTGAAGACCTTAACGGCTGTTTTAATGACATTTTTTAGAGAAGTAAGGAAGTATTTAACACAGTTGTGATGAAAGCAATGGTCTACAATAAAAGCTATTTATTTTTTTAGTGATAGGAATTATGGAGTTCAAGAATGTTTGGCGTTCACAGCCATTTACAGCTGTCAGTGCAATCAAATTATCGAAAGATAGTTCGAGTTCATATTACAACACTTACAGTTACTGTTGCAATATGGCTAAGTTGTAAGTTAGGAAAAGGTTAAACTCAAGGCAATGCCGGGAATCCTCTTTATTGGCACTCATATTCACTTTCTTGCTGCCCTGTCAGTGAGACCATTTTGTCTGCTAATTTTGAGGTAAAGCCACAACTTGATTTGTTGCTCTTAAATTGCAGTGGTAATGCACCAGAAACAAGAGGCACAGCATTTGTAGTGTATGAAGATATCTTTGATGCCAAAAATGCTTGTGATCATCTGTCAGGCTTCAACGTCTGCAATCGCTATCTTGTCGTTCTCTACTACCAATCTACCAAGGATAAAGTAGACTAACAATATTATTTGTTCAAGGCAGGGCTGTCACTTAGACAGCATGACTCCTGGCCTCTTTCAAGGGAAACAAAAAGACAATAGAACCAAAATAATATTATTTTCTGGCTGATCAAACTTAAACTATTTTGCAATTCCCTCGGCTTTTCTTCATATCAAGGTTCTACTTTCCTTTAGTCAAATCAAATGTTTATTATTTATTTCTTTTTTATTCAGGCTTTCCAAAAATTGGACAAGGAAAAGAAGAGACAGGAATTGGAGAAAATGAAAGAAAAATCTGGAATCAACAAGGGCAAGTGATACCAAAGGAGAAGACCAGAAAATGTGTTATTTATAAACAGTACTTTTATACCAGGGAACTTTTTTTCCCGAAAGTCAGTTATGTACATTGTAGCACATAGTACAAACAACATTCAGAAAATGGAAGTATAGGTTGTAGCCCAGTTATGTTGCAGTACTTTCAAACACATTAAAACTTGAATAAAGTGTAGGTTATTGTTCCTCAAATGTTTTGTTAGATGTAATTATTATCTATAGCTGTGGAAAATAGTTGAAAAATATCTCTTGACGGTGTAAAGCATGGCAATTTGAATGCATTCCATAACACTCTAGTTATCTTTGTTTTAGTTCAATCAAAATTATAAATGCTAATTTGGTTTAAACATAGCTTGTCTTTCTTGCCAAATAAAAATCTGAATGTTGCAGAACACATACCGTAAATCCTCTGGAACGCTGTGTAACCAGGGCCACATAGACAAAGTTGACCAATCAGATTAAAGGGAAGGAACAATACACTCCAAGAAAGTTGGTTGTGAGCCAGTCAGCAGCTCGTAAGAAAACAATAAGTTACTCAAAGCACAAAATTATAATATTGATAGCAAACGTTTTTCAAGAAAGCAAAATATTTCACCAGACAATGTTTTTCCGTTCGAATCTTAACATATTACACCCAGGAGACATATTTGTTTTTGGCACAAGCTGTTATTTTGTCATCTACCAGCAATTTCTTCGCAACCATTGCCGTTCTGTGCAACTGACATCACAACCTCTAGTCAAAAATTTAAATAACATCTATGTTTTTTTGCCTGCATCATTCACTGTAACGGACCTCTCAGGAAACACAGGCTTTCTGCTGCAGGTTCAAAAGGTCACGTCTGTAGGCTGTAATTGGTTGATTTCGATCCATATGGTCGGCCATTTGTTTCAAAATTATGACACGATATACGTGCGGTTTTTTCCCATGTATACTTGCAATCATTCCTGCTACACGATATACGTGCGTTTTTTTGTCACGTATACTTGCGTTTTATTCCCAAGTATATGACCATTTTCTTACAAACGCGCATATATATGCGCACAAAAAAGCCCATATATATGCGTTACAAACAAGCATGTGGTATATGGGGTCACAGAAAGTCGTCGTATAAGAGGCACCGAATTATACCGTCAGCAAAAACCCCTTCATGTACGATGGAGCTGAAAAGTAACTTCAGTTTGAATCAAGCATGGCCGCAATGGCCGCGTTAATTTCGAGCAAGATTTGGGTCTTATTCATTGCCCTCACAGTGGTGATGGTTGTTGGCTCCCTGACAACGGATTTGTTGGAATCCGTGGATTGTCTCTTGAGAGACTGTGTACGCTATTTCACAAATGCTGACCGAAACAACGATCGATTCAGTTAGAAATCAGCGTCAGACAGGCAAAACACGACTCATAAGCTCTTGATAATGTGAAAGATGACCTTGAGAGTCTGCTTGAACAGATTGGTTTCTCTTCTTTTCTCTCTCGCGCGCGAATTATCACCTTTTCGCCTCCACGAACACTTTCTAAGCCTCCTAGTCTCGAAGCTTGTTATCATTTCCCTGGTATTCTCACACTTTAATAGCCGTCCACCTGCCTCTCTTTCGTTCGAGCTCCTCCACTTTAATTGTGATTTTCATGGTTCTCTAACTCGTTCTCGTTCAACTTGCATAAAATGTCCCTGAGCTATCAACTTGCTATTAGTTCTCAAGCCCCGATTATTTGGAAGGATAGTTTATCTATAACTTCAGTTAGGCGTTTTTTTGCAGCCAATGGCAAATCCGTGTTTTTCATTATAGCAGCTAGTTTTGCTCTCTGCATTATAGTAGCAACTGACGAGGAACTGCATTCTTGCAGAATTCATAACATTCGCATAAACACAACAGTAAATTCCAACGAAGGAACAACAAGACATTGCGCTTTTGTTTAAAGACTCACTTCTGATCTCCAAAAACATTAAATGGACTGCATCAGGCTATCAGCGGTTAGAGAATGATCTTGACTCACGCTGAGCATAATTCTCCATACTTGGTCGGTAGCTTTAGTTTAAGCTACCGTGTACAACTCAAATCTGAAGATCTCAGTCACTATTCGTGAAAACTCAAAATCCTTGAAACCACACTTATGAGCTGAGCCCAGCGTCAAACTGACATAGGAGCCCGGGAGGGGCGAGAGGCGGGGGGGGGGTACTCAACAAATTCTTATACGGCGGAGGCCCACCCCTTAACCTTTTACGTACCATTTTTCACGATTTCGTATACCTTCTATTGACAAATGGTATACTCTTTTCACATACCTTGCTTCGAACTTTGTACCCCTTTTAACTGCTGGAAACCCGCACTGTCATAAAATAGGAATCAGTCAGAAATGTAGAACGTTTTCTCGACGGGTAAGGGGTTGGACCTCCGGGTGGAGCCTCCACGTACAAATATTTGTTAAGTACCTCTCTGGGATTTCGGGCGGAGCCTCCCCGTATAGGCCATCATAGGGGGTACCCTCCCCACGGGCATAGCTAGAAATAATCACATTTCCGGTCAAAGAAACTTACTTGCATGAATGTAGTTATTCCGCAGATCCAGGATTTGCGGAGAAAACCATAGAAACTAAAATCTTTATTTAGCCGTAATACTAAATCTGTGGTCAACTCCCAGCAGGAACACCTAAAGAACCATAAACCACAGGAAATGATTACTCAGTATGCATGTAATTCTCAGTAGTGTTTAGTAACTTTAGCTTTATTATTCCAACGTTCATATAGTACAAAACTCAGTAAAGCCAAAGCCGGGGGCTTATACGACCTGTAGTCAAAATGACAGAAATTATTTTATGTAGAAATGAATCCACTGGAGGTTAAATTTCAAAACTAAAGAAACAAGATACAAAACTTAGATTAGGTAATGCAAGCAGTCCTATAGCAGAGATAAAACTAGAAGTACAAGTGACAAACAAACTAACAATAAACTATGATAATCCTGCGATAATTCAACCCAGGCTTAAAAAGTAAAGTTTTAGTTTCTATTTAAAACCAGTGGTGGTAAGGCTGTTACGGACAGTCAAGGGTATATCAGTAGGATATCCTTGGCCAAATAATCGGGGCTTGAGAACTAATAGCAAGTTGATAGCTCAGGGACATTTTATGCAAGTTGAACGAGAACGAGTTAGATAACCATGAAAATCACAATTAAAGTGGAGGAGCTCTAAGGAAAGAGAGGCAGCTGGAAGGCTATTAAAGTGTGAGAATACCAGGGAAATGATAACAAGCTTCGAGACTAGGAGGCTTAGAACGTGTTCGTGGAGGCGAAAAGGTGATAATTCGCGCGCGAGAGAGAAAAGAAGAAAAACCAATCTGTTCAAGCAGACTCTCAAGGTCATGTTTCACATTATCAAGAGCTTATGAGTCGTGTTTTGCCTGTCGGACGCTAATTTCTAACTGAATCGATCGTTGTTTCGGTCAGCATTTGTGAAATAGCGTACACAGTCTCTCAATAGACAATCCACGGATTCCAACAAATCCGTTGTCGGGGAGCCAACAACCACTACTACTGTGAGGGCAATGAATAAGAACCAAATCTTGCTCGAAATTAACCACAGGTAACCCAGGCTTTGTGATAGTACCACAGTACGGTTCCAGTAAAATTACAGTGTTTGTATGGGGTAAAAATATCATCCTAAAATTTCTAGGAAATACTAAATAAAGATCAATGAAACTTACTCTGCAGTTAATTGTTGTTGTCCTTATTGCTCCAACGAAGTTTCGTGATAATTTGCAGTAATTTGTTCAAATTCACTCTATCTACAATAATAATATACAAGGTAGGAAACACGAGGTGCCATTTTCGCCGACATGCTCTCATTCAACACAACTTTTTCCACGAAATTCGAACTCCAACGGAAAATAAACATGCCAGGATCGTAGAAATAGGATAGCAGCAGATAAAGAAACCAATGAAGCTTTCCCAGATAGAGAAACGAATCCCACAGACTTGGACAAACTCGAAGAATATAATCCAAACACACCGAGAATACGCTTGCCGAAGCAGCCGGGCCAGATCAACGCGCGGCCAAGAAAATGAGGCCTGGGCACTGTACAAAAAAATTCCATCCCTGGAGTCCTGGGGTGACCTTTCTAGGGACCGACACATCATTTGCCCAAAGCCACCCTCCCCTGCTGGAAGAATACTTGATGGAAGGCAATTGTTCTTCCTAGCCAATCAATATTTGTCAGAGCAAACCCCGCACACGCGCCTGAATTTAAATGGCTAAAAAAAAGTAATATAATCAGGAGAGTCTGCGGAGTTACAAGGCGTCCCATTTCTTTTACTAAGGAGTGCAAATAACAGTAATGAAACTAATGAAATAACAACGCGAAATGCTTACAAGGCGGGCTAAAAACAAGGTTGAACAAAAGGTAGATGATGACTGAGATACTGTTGCTGTGAACTGTCGAGCGAAACTATCGTAAATAAACGGTGAAGCTTACAAACTAATGTCAAAAATTATTCAGAAAATTGCGACAGAATATGAATTGCGATAACTGAGACGAATGTGAAAGGCACGTGCACTAGTAAACAAAGAACTAGCGCGATTAACATATTCAGCGATTAATGCGGCAGTAACACGCCGACTTCTTGTCAATACAAGTGAACGCTCTATCGGTTAAATATGTGAATCATCGTGATACACCTGTCTTTGAATTTGGTCCTGTTGTAAAAATGCCTCGGTAAGAGCCAAAATTCACTTATATCTTTAGCTCGTTTTAAGTTTTGTAAATCGTCCTTCGTTGTTCTTTCCTTTGCCCTTATAACCTTGCCCTATGGATGTTTGATAAACTTTCTGAGGACCAGCGCCAGGAGCTGAATATAGTTCGAGAGGAAAATAATCTCTTTATAACAAGCCATAGTGATTGGCTAGGAAGAACAATTGCCTTCCATCAAGTATTCTTCCAGCAGGGGAGGGTGGCTTTGGGCAAATGATGTATCGGTCCCTAGAAAGGTCACCCCAGGACTCCCGGGATGGAATTTTTTTGTACAGTGCCCAGGCCTCATTTTCTTGGCCGCGCGTTGATCTGGCCCGGCTGCTTCGGCGAGCGTATTCTCGGTGTGTTTGGATTATATTCTTCGAGTTTGTCCAAGTCTGTGGGATTCGTTTCTCTATCTGGGAAAGCTTCATTGGTTTCTATATCTCCTGCTATCCTATTTCTACGATCCTGGCATATTTATTTTCCGTTGGAGTTCGAATTTCGTGGAAAAAGTTGTGTTGAATGAGAGCATGTCGGCGAAAATGGCACCTCGTGTTTCCTACCTTGTATATTATTATTGTAGATAGAGTAAATTTGAACAAATTACTGCAAATTATCACGAAACTTCGTTGGAGCAATAAGGACAACAACAATTAACTGCAGAGTAAGTTTCATTGATCTTTATTTAGTATTTCCTAGAAATTTTAGGATGATATTTTTACCCCATACAAACACTGTAATTTTACTGGAACCGTACTGTGGTACTATCACAGAGCCTGGGTTACCTGTGAATTAACGCGGCCATTGCGGCCATGCTTGATTCAAACTGAAGTTACTTTTCAGCTCCATCGTACATGAAGGGGTTTCTTGCTGACGGTATAATTCGGTGCCTCTTATACGACGACTTTCTGTGACCCCATATACCACATGCTTGTTTGTAACGCATATATATGGACTTTTTTGTGCGCATATATATGCACGTTTGTAAGAAAATGGTCATATACTTGGGAATAAAACGCAAGTATACGTGACAAAAAAACGCACGTATATCGTGTAGCAGGAATGATTGCAAGTATACGTGGGAAAAAACCACACGTATATCGTGTCATAATTTTGAAACAAATGGCCGACCATGCCATAGTATGATCCATGTTGTTTATTTCGATTTTAATGACTGGGGACTAACTTTCTCAGAATGTATTGTTATTTTCCTGTAATCCGATTGGTCAACTTTGTCGGGGTGGCCCCGTTATCGTAGCCGCACTGTAAGACTCTTGTTCGACTAAGGGTGAATGTTTTACTCTTCATCGGTGGAAGAAAATTCATGGTTAGCCAGGCGTGAACAATTTAATCATTCATGTCTCGACAGGGTCTGGAAAACAACTGCAAATGTTGATGTTTTTTACAGCACCTCAACATTAGGATGTAAATTCGCTGTAAACAACAGATTGAGTATAAGTAATTGCTCTTAACAGGATCCAGGGCCTGTGCAAGGACTCAGAAGACAAATGTACTTGAACCAGTATGAATTCTCGGACTGTTTCTGATTGGCTAAGAGATTTTTGACACCGAAGGTAGATCTGTAAATAGTCTGAAAGTGTTATACGCTGTGACCAAGACCCTTAGAAGGAGGTGGAGATCCAATCTTGTGTTTACTCACAAAATTCTCTTTAACACACCGTTTTACCCAATAAACCTATCAAAAGATAAACAATTATCGTGGATGGGTTGTAATTAAAGATTTGAAACCTTCGCTACAGAGTGAACTGAGAGAAGGACTAGATACCCCATCGTGTTTTCGTCAACAAACTACTGACAACTTTTGATCTCCTTAACATTATTTTTTTTATTGTGTGTGCAGTATATATTACTACAAATTAACTACTAAGACTACGTTCACGTGGCACTGGACGAATTTTCAACTGACTGAAAAGTTTGACCAGACACTCCGTTTACATGGGACCATTCAATATTTTTGCTCTGTTCACACGGAACTTTGAACAGGTAGGCGCCCAATTTTTTGTAAGGTTAAGGTGGTTCCGTGTGCAACCACTTGAAAATTTGTCTCTTGCCATGAGAACGTAGCCTAAGAAAGCATTAATTAGAGCGATTTTCGTATGACCTTGAAATGAAAACGCGCGAACAAAACAAACAACAAATGAACGGAAATAGAGCGATTTGGTTGGTTTGTCGAACGGATACAAACGCGTGTTGCTTTTGGTCGGTTAAGCGAACGTTCGGGTGAAAAAACTTCATGCCTGAGAACTTTCTAGAAATCAATCGATACTTCGCTTTGACGTCATACTGCAACACGATTGGCTACTCGAACAATGCCTTTCTTTGGCAGAAAATGAAGAGTCCATGTTTTGAACTTTTCATCCATTGGCTGATAAAACAAATAACTAACACTAACCGAAACCATGTTTCAAGGTCATACGAAAATCACTCTAACCTGATCTTTTCATACTTTTGTAGGTACTATGTTCCCCAGGAGTGATAGACTCCAGATTCTCTCGTAGACTACAAGCAGTCTCTCTTTTCTCTTAGTCTGTCGAGCTGTGACTGAGGGCACCCTCTTTTCTCGTCCCGCTCAACACACGCGTGTGTGCACTCCACGCACTAAATTCGGAGCTGAAGAGAGACTGCTTGCCGCCAAAAAGACCTTTCTACATTGTAGCTTGTACGTTTTGTTTTCCCAATTCAGACCACGTGATGTCCTCCAGGGAATTTGCCTTTTGTCCTTTCATAATTGATGCACAGATTAGCTACCATCACGTAGTCTGAAAAGCGAAAACAAAAGATACAAGCTAACAAGGTCTATTATAATGTGACGCGTTTAAGAACCCAGAACAACTGTTCGCTAGTTTAAAGCCAATATTAAAACTGATAAAATCACAAGTCTATTACAACACTTAAAGTAATCAACGTGGACCCATCTTGTCTTGGGGTGCGCTCATGCTCATGCTCTTGGGATGAGCATGATATTGACAGAGTTTTCAGCCTGAGCTTTAAAGTTGGAATGCTTCCATTGCCGAAAACAAGGGACGTTTGAAACTTTTACTTAGCTTGAACAAGTGAAAAATAATGGCTGTATATGTCAAGTAAGACGACGTAGTATGGAATTTTGGGAATGGGGGCTGTGTGTCGGGTCTGAGTACAGTAGCGTTAACTGTTTCTCTGAACTTAACCATTTGAAACACTGCAAGCACACTTCTTAGTCTTACGATTTGAAATAATTAACAAAGAGTAATAATTTACACATTCAAAGAACGATTCTCTGAACGCGATTATTTACAGTTGGTAGAAATTTATCTCAGTTTTTTGAGTCCCCTATTAATACCAGTTTTTCTGACTCTACACATTGCTGTTTCATTATTGGGATACCTGTGGCAAAGCCCATAGTTATCTGATTTCTGTAATTGCAGTCCCAAATTAGCCTTCTAACACAGCCGTCTCTCCCTGCTTCACACCACTTTGGACGTTTCGCCGGCTGTACGTATTCGCAGATAGGCCAAAATTTCTAAGCTTATAACTCTTAAAAATATGGAAACGAGGCAGGTATGTTTCCCTGCTAGCAAGAGTCTAAGTTTCTGTCTTGACGAGCTAAAAGTAGAGGTAGAACTTTTAGCACATGTGCCAAGAGTAACTAAAAAAGTAGGCTCTGCAAGCAGAGAACTACTTTTTTTTTCTCACTTTAATTTTTAGATTTTGTAACATATTCTTCTCTCACATAATTAGTAACCAAAGATTCTTCAACCAACTTCGAAGAGGAAGTTACTTTTGATTAAAATAACAGGGAAGCCCATGGACTCAAAATTCTAAGCTTGATTATATCTACATTCATCAACCCGGAAAACTACTATTATCGGTTAAATACAAGTGATATAAGAATCTAATTATAATTAAGTGAGATAATGGGTAAAATCGAACTACCATTGCGAAAAAATTAGGAAATTATGATGTCACTGATACGTTATTCTTTGTGCGAGATGACGACGTTTTACCAATGATATCATAGTCCAGTTGTGTTTTTGAGTGTGATTAAAACTCAATCTTGGATGTTTTAAAAAATTAAAAAATAAACTGCTTTCCGGCTCCAGAAATTACTTAGCCTCCCTGCAGACGTCCTTTGGGGTTCGCTTGTCACGCATGACAAACGAACCCCAAAGGACGTCTGCGGGGAGGCTAGTAATTACTGGGACTTTCATGAAACAACCTTTTGAGGGAATTTGTGTTTCACAATAGAAATTATATGGAGGCTGAAAAAAGTTTAACTTGAGTCTGTGATCAATTAAAGGCTAGTAACTGGTCAGCGGAAAACCGTAAAAAAGTAAATGACCTAGCCTGCGAAAACATCCGTTTCTCCTCGCTCTTCGCCGCTGGGGACGTTTCGCGCGGAGGAACGTCTGCGACTCAGCGACAGAAATTCCATGCTGATGACCTAGCCTGCTAAAACATCCGTTTCTCCTCGCTCTTCGCCGCTGGGGACGTTTCGCGCGGAGGAACGTCTGCGACTCAGCAACAGAAATTCCATACTGATGACCATCAGCATGGAATTTCTGTCGCTGAGTCGCAGACGTTCCTCCGCGCGAAACGTCCCCAGCGGCGAAGAGCGAGGAGAAACGGATGTTTTCACAGGCTATAAATGACTTCAAAAAGTTGTTGGACTTGTTATTCGCCGCCAGTAACCTCATATTTGACTTAGGTCTAAACGTTTAGATCCAAGTCAAATGTTTTCGGATTTGTATGGAGTCATCAGAGCATAACTGGGCTAACACCTCACAGACAATTTGTCCCGAAATGCTAGTTTTTGGCAAGTAGGCCTCTTGGATGTTGCTCTTTTCAGAATATCCTGACAAATCCCATAATTTCACAACTTAACACTTTACTCTTACCATATTTCATTTCTTACTATTCCAACGCATTTACAATTAATCAGTTCTTCAACCACGACGCCTAAGTGTACGCTCCGTAGCATCTTGTTTCTTAGTGATAGGTAAACTTCGCTTTTATGGCAAATCAACATTAAATTGTTCGAAGGAAAGTCAAAATTCAGTTTTAGGAGGGAGGTAGTTAAAGAAGACTTTTATTTTCGGTTTATTAATTTCCTGCGGCGGCCTTCGAAAAAAAGTATTACTTGGAAAATTGAAATGAGCGAATATACATTCCAATTCCTGATATAGTTACTCTTTCTTTTCACATTTTATACAAAGAATTTGGAATCTGTTATAACTGAGGTCGGTTATCTTGCTATAACGGTGCAGGTTCAGGAGATCGTTCTTAGAGCACTTTCTATTTGTCAGAACTGACCGGCCAGACCATTCCAGTCATAATGAGATTTTCACTTTTAATCAAAACTATCCAGCCAGATCAGTCAAATCCTAAATAGCATGCACGAAGGAGATGGCTTTTCAACAAAAACCCTTGGAAAAAAGCATTTCAGTTCATTTTGAAAATGAATGGTCCGAGCGGCCAGTTTTGACTTTTGGAAAGCGCCCTTAATGTCGGCTACAGGCTAATTCTAGACAACATTATTAGCAAAAATGGTTAAATTTGTCTAAAGCATGTTTCCTTGTTGTTGTTAATGAAGTGGTTCCTTCTACATTTACGGAGTTGGGTTAAGATAAAAAACCTCCACCTCATCCGGTAAGAAGTACTTGCTACCGGCCAGGATTGTGTTCGGGTCCTGCACTGCAGCAGGAGCAGGGTAGTCTATGCCAAGACGTGCTAATGAAGTCCCGTCCTCCTTAAGCAAAATGATGATCTGGTCCTCACCAAATCCTGGGCCACACCTTGAACTTGACCAGATTGCATACGATGGCCACCGCAGGTTATTAATCTTAAAAGGATCCAGTTCTTCTTTATTACTGATCGAAAAAACAAACGCATTGAAAGTGTAGCCATATCCCTCTCTGGACCCTAACAAACAGACAAAAACGCAAGGACTGACGTTTGAAAAAAAATCTAATGAATTGCTGTGGCTAGTTTCGCTCCCTGCTTGTTTTATATTCGTTATCATACAAGAATGAACATATAAACTAAAACAAAAGGCTTCTCAATGTACGGGTGGCCAATCCACCTTATCAACTTAGGAGCAACCCGCTATTACCACGCGCAATGCCCCTTATACAATTATCTTCTTTTGTCATCGGCAAGAAGAAAGACTAGTTTGAAGGGGACGATACCTTGTATCTGTAGCAACTGAAAAAAAGTTCAAGTTCAAGTTTTTTTTTGAATATATTGCTTTTCTATAAAAGATCGCTTTACTTTCATAGACATGTGAATAGTGCACTGCTCTCCAGTAACATGCGCCCATGAAGAGTTTCGTTTCCCAATACAGGAGCGTACCTACCCGCACCAGCCATAAAAAGCAATAATAAAAATTGCGGAAAAAATAAATAAACGGTAAAAAAAATTTCTCTAGAAAACAGACAGTTTTTTGGTAACTCAAACTTAACTCAATCTTAACAGGCTTAACAGCAAAGAGATTTCGAGGTAGTATCGGTTTCGCAAACTTCAACTATGCGTTGTGTTCCTTCTTGTCTAATCATTAAAACAAGCTATTTTCTTACCCCATGGAATGTCCGTGTATCCCCCAAACACGTAACTACTGTTCTTTACGATAGTGACAGTGTGGTTCTTTCCATCACAGTGACTGTGAAACTGTCTGGCATTGAAGCCATGCAAGGTAGCACGCCAGCATAGTAGCCAGTGAGAATTATTCCCAACCGCAGGCTCCAGGAATTTGTCCAAATAATAATTATAGGACTGATTTGTTGCCAATATCAATGAGCCCATGAA